>JAJLUR010000078.1:0-33864 GCA_030674225.1 Blastobotrys terrestris | reverse complement strand
GTGTAGCCTCCGGCGGCTTCTTTTTTCTCCGAAAAGAAGCAAAAAAGGTAGCTCTGCGAGGCAATACCAGTGCTTTTGCTTCTTTTCTAGAAAAGAAGGCCGCCCGCAGGGCAATTACCTCCACGAGAAGCAAAAAAAGGTAGCTTTACGAGGCGATTCTTCAACCCTGCGTCACGTGGTGCCATGAAACTTCAACTTCGTTGCTTTTTGTTATAGAATCACGTGGTTCCGTGAACCCGGCAGCTGTGTGCTCGGGGGAAGAGTAGATGCAGTAATATATATATTAACTATTCCTTAGCAAAGGTCGCACCGACGATGAGCGGGAAGACAATGGTGGCATCGGCGTAGACCTTGACATGCTTAGCATCCGCCTTGATCTTACCCCAAGAAATGGCCTCGTCTGGGCGAGCGCCGGCGTCAGAGCCATCAAACTCCTGGCCAGTGTTGATATAGACAGCGTAGTCTGCACCGTTGCGCATCAGACAGGCATTGGCGATGTGGTGCTTGACCACACCACCGCCGAGAATGATCATGCCAGCTCGGGTGGCCGCCATGGCCATTGAGTTGATCTTGCGGATGTCGTGCACAATGTCAATCTTCAATTGCAGCGGAGAGGCCTTGTATGTGTGGAAGAAGAGCATGTCTCCGAGGGAGCCATCCGTCAGCGCCGGGCAGAACACGGGGATCTGGTTCTTGTGGCACCAGTACAGCACGCTATCCTCGTTGTCAATCTCCTTCCCCAGACGGTCAATGACGGTGGATGGGGTCCACGACACGCCTTGTTCCTCTTGCTCCTTGAGCAGCTGGTCGAGGATTGGCACCACCCATTCCTCGAAATGGCAGTAGTTGTCGTTGGGCACCAGCAGGTTGCCGATTCGGTTCAATCCCTGTTCTCTCAGAACCTCGCCCTTCAAGGTGAAGTCTCCCATGTAGGTCTGGCCAAGACACTTGATCAGGTCCTCCTCGACCCCACCGGCGGTGGTGACAATGGCAGAGACAAGCTTGTTCTTGACAAGATACTTGAGGGTGGACCTTAATCCGGATGAAATCAGGTTGGACGTGTATCCGAGGAAAACGGTGGTCTTAGCAGGGTTCCCGTCCTTATCGAGACCTTCCCACGTACGCATTTGATCGATGATGTCGCACGCCTTGGATAGCGACGAGGCCTGATACCCCATATTTCGCATTCCGCTGATTAGGTCCGCAGCCCGGATGTTCTTGTTTTCGGACGCATCGTAGTCGATCCCGCTCACTGGTGTGGCCTCCTTCGAGATGTCCACCGACGGCTTCAGCACGGCCTCGTTCGCGAGCTCTGGCTTTGTGTCACTCATTGTATATCGTCTATGTAATGCTCTATGTACAGTTTTATCAGTAGCGACTCAAGATCTTGGATTGAGCCTCACGTTGAAATTTTTTCCTTCATTTTAGCCGCACATGCGTTGATTTACGCTGGTGTGATGATGGTTACAACGGCTGTCCAATGTTTGGAAGCACTAGCAGGGATAGCCCGACAACAAAGTATGCGATACGGTTGTCGAATACGTGAAGCTGAGTGTAGCTACTGGACAGTGTGGATGGGTATTATGCAATGGAATTTACACTACGTACGTTGGATGCACTGATGGCTATGTGACGGCCAATTACCATATTATGTATGCATACCACTATGCACAAGCTACAGTTAGTATGCATAGGCTAGCTCTAAACTAGCTAGAGTAGCTACTAGTTCTATGGCTTTTTTTTTTTTTGTGCATATGCACATATGCATACACATGCAAACAATGAAGGGAACAGGAACCAATTGAACCCATTAATCAATAATAGCTAAGCATCTACCATACAATCCGAACCCGCGCCGAGTTCATACTCCCAAAAGCCCCCCCCTTCCTGCTCTTTGCGGAAACGAAAGAAACATACTGCGGAATTCCTCAATCATATGAATTGAACGTTAGTCATAACCTTAATGATCATCCATAGGCCCTGAAAAGGAAAAGCCAAAAAAGAAAACAAAAAACAAAAAAAAAATTAAAGGCGGGTCATTAGATCCGCACTGCGTATAGCCACCGGTTACTTATCGTCCGGATATATAGCCAGTGCTCTTATAGTCGGGGTTGTTGGGCCGTGCCCCAATGTGCCGGCCCGGCGGCCCACGGGCGTAGGCGTGAGTCTTCGCACCCATTGGCCCGAGGCATAGTCATCACCACCGCGTCGTACACACCTTTGGAAAAAAAACCAAAAAATGGGTGAAGTTGAAGAATTAACCAAGCTTGTTAACCAGCTGCAAAACAGAGTCGAAATCTTGGAAAAGGGTCAAACCGGCGGTGCGGCCTCTGTTGTCAAGAACCTCCCTCCAGCCCTGAGAATGGTCCTGATTGGCCCTCCAGGTGCCGGTAAGGGCACTCAGGCACCAAACTTGAAGGACAAGTACTGTGCCTGCCACTTGGCCACTGGTGACATGCTCAGAGCCCAGGTCGCCGCTAAGACCGAGCTCGGTGTCGAAGCCAAAAAGATTATGGATGCTGGTGGGCTTGTTTCCGACGAAATCATGGTCAACATGATCAAGAAGGAACTCGAGGAGAACAAGGAGTGCAAGAACGGCTTCATTCTCGACGGATTCCCACGTACCGTCCCACAAGCCGAGAAGCTCGACGAAATGTTGAAGGCCAAGAAGGCTGCCCTCCAAAAGGCCATTCAGCTTGAAATCGACGACCAATTGCTCGTTGACAGAATCACCGGTAGACTGATCCACCCTGCCTCCGGTAGATCCTACCACAAGATTTTCAACCCACCAAAGGCTGAAATGAAGGACGACGTGACTGGGGAACCCCTTGTTCAGCGTTCTGACGACAACGCCGAGGCCCTCAAGAAGAGACTCGCTACCTACCACAGCCAGACTGCCCCAGTTGTCGACTACTACAAGAAGGCTGGCATCTGGCAAGGTGTTGATGCCTCTCAAAAGCCTGCCTCTGTCTGGAACGACATTTTGAAGTGCTTGGGTCAAAAGTAGATGGTGTAGAAACATTTGTATATATATCATGCCCATCTTCCACACACTGCCTCCGGAGGTAGTTCTGCGAGTGCTTTTGCATCTTTTCTAGAAAAGAAGCAAAAAAGGTAGCTCTGCGAGGCAATTACCCCCCGTGTTGCATCCCACTGAGACTAGTGCTTTTGCTTCTTTTCTAACAGTTGCCTCCGGCGGCTTCTTTTTTCTCCGAAAAGAAGCAAAAAAGGTAGCTCTGCGAGGCAATTACCCCCCCGTGTCGCACCCCACTGAGACTAGTGCCTTTACTTCTTTACTAAAAATACAAAAACGTCGACTGCAGGGTCACGTGATGCAAAGAACACGATATACAATGCGTGTGGCCCGTGTAGCCAACTGATTGACAATGATGTGGGACTGAGACACACACGATGCAGTAGTGCTGATCTGGTTTACTCTGCCAAAGCAAAGATCCGAGCTACGACGACGGAGATGTCCGTTGTATTGAGCTAGTTAGTATCGTAACGAGAAGTGTTTACGTAGATTTCGTGTTCTATGCTAAAGCGGCGGAATGGAGCATCAATTCTGTCTTACCCTATGGGTTCTTTTCTTCATGCTTCTTCTCCTCCTCTTTTATCCGCTTCTTTTCATCTTCTATCTTCTTTCTCTCGTCCTCAATCTTCTTCTTTTCATCCTCCAGTTTCTTCTTTCCGTCTTCTAGCTTCGCCTTGGCTTCCTGTATCTTCTTCTCCTTATCGTGCTCCTGCTTTTCTTTCTGCTGTTTCTTCTGTTCCTCTTTCTGCAGCTGCTTTCGGTACTGCTTCAGATCAAAGTCCCCTTTGATCAGCTCCCATTTGTACCTGCCCTTGTAGTCCTTTTCGAGGTTCTCCTTGCCGTAGGCCATTTCGACGTATGCCTGAAGCGCCCCGTGGCGGAATTCGGCTTCTCTGTACAAATGGTTCAGCTCCCAGACATTCTTTTGTGCCTTCACGTCGGCCCAGTTCTTCAGGCCCTGCTTTTCGTTCAGATTAGACGTCCCACTGGTCTTCTGAATGTCCGAGTTCAGTTCCTCGGCTCCGAGACCCTCCTTGTAGTTCCATTGAGCAAACGTCGGAGGGAAAACAGAGTAGGCCATGACCTCGTCCTCCCGGATCAAATCGCCCATAGCGACATCCACTGGCTTCCCCGTGTACAGCGCTGCCCTCAATAGCAGCTTTTTGGCGCCCTGCTGGCTCACTGCATAGGCATTGGTGCACACCATATTGCCAGCACGACGAACCACTCGCTGGTCGGTCAAGTTGGCCTGATCATAGTAGCTGATTGGACCAATTGGCGAGTCCCGGTCGTCCACGACAACAAACTTATCGTGGTGCTTCTTGCCGTCCTTGCACGAACCCAGCGATAGGATATCCCAGTTTCCGATCGCAAACGGATCTTGCAAGGTCGGCATGGCCTGGGCATGGCCGGTAAAGTTGTATCTCATGTTCAACTCCTGGAGTCCACGGGCAACTCTGTAATTGATGTCTCTAACGTTGACGTCCCACGCGGCATCTGCTTCCAGCACGAGCAGCGAGGGCCAGCCCTCCCGGATCATCTGTTTCCACAGGTTTGCATGGGATCTGAAGCACCCTTTCTCGCCCGGTCGCAGAGGTCTGCTCATGTCGGGCGGAGGGAAGCCCTTGCCGTGGGAATCGAGAATCCTGGCATCCACAGCCTCCGTCTTGTTCATGGTGATGTTAGACGCATACGTCTGGAAGAATATGCTGTCGTCGGCATCAAATCTGTCGGCCAGGTTGATGTATTCCACACGATAGAACCCCAACGTCTGGTTTCTGGCACTTTCAAACGGATCAAACGAGCCATTGCCGCTGCTCATCAACGACGTCTGAGATCGACCTCTGTGGAGGCGAACCCGCCACGTCTTGCTAAATTCCAGCTGTTGGCTCAAATAGAGCTGTACCAGCGAAGTGCCCAGCAGAAATATCACCAGCAATCGCAGGATGAACACCTTGGAAAACATCCTGTTATACAACTCAAGGTAAAGTATTAAAACAACAAGCAAACAACAAAACAACAACAAAAAATAAAACACGGAACACAAGGGAAGTTAAAAGTGAGTGCTAAGGTGCAGATAAAAATTGCATATGCGCAGTTGTAACAACAGCCTTTATTTTTTTTGGCAGCGCGCAAGTGATTTATTAGTATATATATATACACACCCTCAGCTCACTCTTTGTCAAAATATCCCTCAGTCTGTGACCAGCTTGTATGATTCGGGAAGTGATTTTCACTCTGTCTGTCGATGAACCAGCATCGAGGCGAAGCACTAACACAATCTGCACGCACTCCAGGGCCGCCACAAACAACAACAACGACACCAGCTGTCAGCGCAAATCCATGGGATGTCCGGATGCTCACCGCATCGGCTCATTGCACCACCTTATGTGTGTACCTTTGTTGTGCGTCCGATGTTTATGCTGCCAAGAAATACTATCCTGATCGGCGCACCTTAAATACCATATATCTGTCTTGCGTCATCGCAGCAGCACCACTGCCTCGGAGCGCGTCTCCCGACATGAGACAGACATAGAGAGCGTCCACGGCGCGATCCAAAGTATAGTACCCCGAAACGAATGGGCCTCAGCGTAGATACCGGTATTACGGTCACATAGAACCACGTGACGAGTCTCTCACAGAGCACCACATCCTGTCGGGTTCATGTCTTGCCCTGCGAGAAAAAAGAAGCAACTAGCGCTGCAGCAGCACCACGTGATTAGGCACACAGAGACACAGAGAGTAGCGCTACCAGAGCACCGGTACCAGGGTCCATCTGTGCCTTGCGGGACGGCTCGACCTTCTTTACTAGAAAAGAGAGTAATTGGAACTTCACGGCACCACGTGACAAGTGTCGCAGAGGATTAACATTAATTCTACGTCATGTCGGGTTCGTGCATTGGCCCTCTCTTCTAGAAGAGAAGCAAAAGCAGCGCAGCGCCACGTGATTCGCCTCACAGAGAGTCGAGTAGAGAGAGCTACCATAACAGCGGAAACAGGGTCTATGTGTTCGTTGCGGGACGGACGACCTTGTTTACTAGAACGAAAAGTGAAGCAGAAGCATTGGAACTTCACGGCACTAGGTGAAACCACGCGCCATGCGATTTCGGGGTCCATGCATAATTCTTTGTTTCCTCTAGATAAGAAGCAAAAGCATTGGCATCTAGCACTACCGCCTGGTTGGCTTCACAGAGCACCAGCACCAGCTCATCGGCACCAGGGTCCAGATTTGTGCATTGCAGATGGCCTTCACTAGACAAGTGTCGCAGAGCGCATTCACGCATTGTCCTGCGGACGGCCTTCTTTTTTAGCCTCGCAGAGCTACCTTTTTTGCTTCTTTTCGGAGAAAAAAGAAGCCGCCGGAGGCACTCAAGCCTGTCTGTATATAACAATATAATATATATATATATAATTACTCAACCTTGGGCTCTTTCTTTACAGGATCAGGATCGTCATTCTCGTCGTCACGTTTGCGTTTCGCATTAGCCAGGATGTCGGCCAGGTTCATGTTTCCCAGGAGCTGGTTGATGTTCTTGGGCTGCTGCAATTGTGGAGGAGGCTTCTGGGGCTCGTTGGTACCGTCAATGATCTTGGCAATGAGGTTTCCGCCAGCTGCATCGTTTTCAGCATAGCAGGTGGCGTGGAAGATGCGTCTGTTGGCAACGTTGACCGCATTCTTCCACACCCAATCTTCAACCTGATCGTTCCAGACAGACTGGAACTTTTCCTGACAGATGGGACAGGGCAGGTTGGCCAGTCGTTTGTTGGATGGCACAGGCACGTATTTAGCTTCCTCCTCTTCGTAGTTGATCTCCTTCTTCTGGTCCGCCTCATTGGCCCGTTTGTTCATCTCGTCTTCGTTGACAAGACCCAAAATTTCCACTTCGTCTTTGTAGTCGATCCACTCGTCCTGGCTCAGGTACCAGCATCGATGGTTGGACCGCTTTTCGTCCCGTAGCTTTTTGTTCACCCGGAAATGCCAGTCTAGATGCGCCTCTCGCTGCCGTCGTCCCTCCTTATTGTCCGGGAAACGCTTCCCACACGTCCCGCATTGCTTGGGCAGCTGACGGTAGAGCTTGTCAATTAGCTCCTTCCGTGGGGTCTGCAGGGACGCATTCGTCAGCTCAACTTGAACTGAAAACGCATTCTGTGGAACCGGGATTCCTCCACCGCCATTGACGTTCAGAAGGCCCGCAGTCTTGAGAGAATTCAACAGGGATGCAGACAATGCAGGTTGTTGTTGCTGTTGTTGTGGCGGAAATGGTGGAAAGGACGGTGGCAGTTGTTGTGGCGGCTGCGGTGGATGGAATTGTTGGAGAAAGGGCAACTTGGACAAGTCAATAGGGTTATTGGAAACAGTCGCTTTGGATGCAGACGCTGGAGGAGGAGGAGTGGCGACAAGAGGCGGCGTAGGAGTGGCGGTTTTAGCGCGGTCACTCAGCCGGGCTGCCTCCTTCTGGTTGAAAGTTACCAGCTGCTGTTGAATCTTGGGTAACATTTCCGCAGGAAGAGAACTCTTGGTCAACACGTCTTTCAATTGAGTTAATATAACCAATTGCTTCTGAGCATCACTATCACTAGGATCTAACGATTTCCGCTGATTAGTCAAATCAAGCAATTTGTCCACCTCAATCAGGAGGACCGATTGTGGTTGCGGACCGTTGGCCATAAACTGCTGCGCATGCTGTTGAAGCTCCATTTGCTTCCGCTTTTGGTCCTGGGCCTGGATCTCCATCTGTTTGGACCTCGCGTTGGTCAAGAAGTTTTCGATCTTGTGGACAGGCTCGCTGGCAAACAGCATCGACCCAGAGGCAGTCCGCTTCCACGTCTGGAAAAGCTCGTACATCTTCTGTCGAATTCCATCTGGCACTAGTGAATACGCCTGCGAAAAAGTCTTGTATAGGTTGAGGCCAAACAAGGTGGTGTACGGACTACCAACGTTCTTGCAGATGGAATCTAATAAATACAGGGCTGGAAGCTTATATGCCGGAGGGCACTACGGAGATTATTAGTGCGACTCTAAGACTGTCAAAATATTATTCAATCTTACCTTGTTGATGTGCTCTTCAATCGCCTTGGTGATGGCTTGTGCGTGGTTCACATTCTCTTGTGCGATGATTGTGAGATTAGTGATGATTGGTCTTGAATTAAATGTTAATTCTTTTAATGAATATAAATAATCCTGTCGGATGGCTTCGGCCTCTTCTTGAGCGCTAGTCATCATCTATATACTTTCAGTGATTTATATACTACAACAATAACAACAAGAGTGATCGAGTACGATTATGAAAGGTTGGTAGTGGTGGTGGGACAAATTAAATTATCACTTGGGGCCGCGGTGCACACAACGTTTGAACGCTTATGCAGTGGATCCATTCCAGACCTGCGTTTTCTCAGGGGTTACGGAAGGCTTCGAACCGACGTATCTTTGATCGGGGCGATATCAGCGTCAAATCTTGGCTGGGGGGTAAAGTGCGGAAGTGGTATCGTTGGGTCGATCGGTGCTTTGTATTGATAGGGTTTCATAGATATGGATTATACTTGTTTAACACTCCGTATACTGTATTAGGTCTCGGTCTGGACCTCCTTGTGAATAATCCAGTAGCAGCTATCAACAGCTTTTAATATTGCTTTTGAATCCGTAAAATTAAACTGATTTTTTTTTCGCTGTGCCCGTCGACTGTCCGCTGGCTTCTTTTCGGATGAAAAGAAGCAAATAGGGTAGCTCTGAGAGGCCCCACATCCTTACATGATGCGGTGATGCGGTGGAAGAATTTGTTCAGTGATCTTTGCTTCTTTTCTACAAACGAAGGCTACGGCTGCCCACAGGACATACTTCTCACTGACCTTGAGCCGGCATATGCCCACGTCAGATAGTCACACCATCATCCACGTAGTAAAAGCTAAACTATACCGTGCCAAAGGCAAATATAACCACATATAACCACTGCCTAATCGAGCATTTCCCGGCCATCGCTCGGTCTCACACTACGGAAATACCTCGGGTCCCCACATTCCCGTTAAAAAGTTAAAACTAACCCTAGCCCCGAGCCGCACGATTTTTTTTTTTTTTTCAAAATATAATTTACTCATACATTCACCAGCAGAAGTGTGTCAGTGACTAAATAGAAGAAATGTCCCCTCCAAGTTCAGACAAAAAGGCCACTGGGGCCTCCAGAGTGCTCGGATCAGGTGAGTGGAGTATTTTGCAGAAGGAGAAGGGATTTTACTAACACAATTCACAGCTACCGCCGGTATTGCAGAGTTGGCCGTGTTCCACCCGGTGGACACTATTGCTAAACGTTTGATGAGTAACAGCTCCAGAGTTGCCTCTGCCAGTCAGTTCAATCAAGTCATCTTCAGAGACTATGCCAGTGCATCCATTGCACGAAGATTAGGCTCCCTCTTCCCCGGGTTGGGCTATGCCGCCGGATACAAGGTTCTTCAAAGAGTCTACAAGTATGGTGGACAACCATTTGTTAACGAATTCTTGCACAACAACTTCCGAGCTACTTTTGAGAATGCGTTCGGCCAAAAGACCGGTAAGGCTATGATGTCTGCTACCGCCGGTAGTTTGATCGGGATCGGTGAGATCGTTCTCCTGCCATTGGACGTTCTTAAGATCAAAAGACAAACTAACCCAGAGGCCTTCCGTGGTAGAAGCTTCGTCAAGGTTTTGGCCGATGAAGGTATGGGATTATATAGGGGATGGGGCTGGACTGCTGCTAGAAACGCTCCTGGTTCTTTCGCTTTGTTCGGTGGTTCCGCCTTTGCCAAGGAGTACATCTACAAATTGAAGGACTACTCTTCTGCTACCTGGGGACAAAACTTCGTCGCCTCCATCTTTGGTGCTTCTGCCTCCTTGATTGTGTCTGCCCCATTGGACGTTATCAAGACTCGTATCCAAAACAAGAACTTTGAGCACGCTGAGAGCGGTTTCACCATTTTGAAGAACATGGCTAAGAATGAAGGTATCACTGCCTTCTTCAAGGGGTTGACTCCGAAGCTCTTGACCACTGGTCCAAAGTTGGTCTTCTCTTTCGCGCTCGCACAAACTCTTATTCCTGCCTTTGATAGATTGTTAGGCGGTAACCCATCCAAGGATCAATTGTAATTATATTAACTAAACACAAAAAAAAAAAAAAAGAATAAATAATCTCTCCTCTTATCATCATTGTTATTGTTGTTGTTACTAGCTTCCTTAGTTGTAGTGTGTCCTCTCCCCGCAAATGTACGCAAAGTCATGTATATGCGTCTCCCGCGAGGATATATCAGATAAGCTTAAGGTTTCCTTGGAGCAGAAAGAAAGTTGTTTTTACCTCTTCACTATAATAAAAAAACAAAACAAAAACAAACATACTCCGTTTACATATGCCGCTAACATTGCTTTGTTAGAAGAAGAAATGACTACCTTTTTCCAGACTGATCTTTATTACAACAACAAGATTCAACCGACAATTAAGAAATATAGCACCGCTTGTAACGATATGTATGCATCAGTTTTAGAAGAAGACGAAACTGAGACTCAACCACATACTTCACAATCTACTCAGTCAAGACCAGGGAGCGTATTGAACTCTGGGACTTCTTTTGATTCAAACACTTCTCCGTCCATGGGATATCTCCCACGATGGCTTGAACGAGATTTGGACCTGGCTGAACCGCCTCATCTCGATCATGATAAGACTATAAAGAAGCCACATGCCAGTGCTATGGAAAGCACAATTGAAGAGAAGGACTCAGAGATTGAAAGATTAAAACAAAAACTTGAATTGGCAACTAGGCAGATTCAAAAGTTGCAATCCAATGGGTACAGAGAGGGACTGGTATATGCAAAATCTGCTACAGAATCCTCCCACAAACAGTCGCAATTGATACCTGTTCATAAAAAGTCTATAATTGGCGAGACATCAATGGATCCTTGGAACAAGCCTATTTATCATCAACAGCAACAGCAACAGCACAAACCAAAACCATTACTGGACCGAACAAATCTATGGGAAAACCGGCGGAACCAACAAATCGAACGAGTCCAACCATTCTTGCCTCCATACCCATCTAATCCTCTTCGTCCTGAGTTTGACAATTCCTGGATTCCAATCGAGTCAGCTTATAGAAGCACTCAATTTGTCCCCACCACGGCAGAAGTATCAATCAGTAACTCTCCGTCACCATCTCCTCCTCATGCAGAAAAACAGCTGACAAACTGGATTAATACACTAGATGAAAAGGAAAAAAATAGCACGGCCACTCCTGTGCCGGTTGCTGGCGCAGCCGAAGTGTATTATCCAATTAAAACCTATAACGAACCATTGAACTACAGGAAACTGCTTGAAAGAACAGTCTCGTGCAATTGGACTTTTATTGTCAACAGAATCGTTCTAGATAATGACCAGCAAGCATCAATCTTTCTTCAACAAAAGCTGAAAATCGCTAACCAGGAACAGAAATCCGGAATTATCTCAGCAATTGTTGAACAGTCTTATATGCTGATGGTTAACCGATTTGGAAATTTTCTGGTTCAGCGTTGTCTTGAATACGGCTCTCCTGTCCAAATTAATTCTGTGACAAAAGGAATGGTTGGAAATGTGATTACTCTCGCAATGGACCCCTTCGGATGCCACGTAATCCAAAAGGCACTAGACTGCGTTGATGAACAGATGAGGTCTATAATAATTCAGGAAATGTTGTCCAAAGTCACCGAAACTGTCGTTCATCGCTATGCCTGCCATGTCTGGCAAAAATTGTTTGAACTGAGATGGGATACTACACCACCAAGATTTATGCAGAAGGTCAACCAGCATCTTAAGGGAATGTGGACACAAGTTGCGCTCGGTGAAACTGGTAGTCTAGTTGTGCAAAACATATTTGAAAATTGCATCGACGAAGATAAAACTTGTTGCATAAATGAAGTTGTCGCGAACCTGAATACTATTATAAAAGGACAATGGGGGAACTGGGTAATCCAGCACATGGTGGAGCATGCTTCAGAGCCATACAGACAGACAGTGATTAAGAAAATTATCGACGAAGCACCCGTTTATAGCGTTGACCAGTTCGCATCCAAGGCGGTAGAAAAAATGCTGAAAATGGGAGACAAAGTAATTATCCAAATGTTTCTGGATAAAGTGACAGAGAAGGATACATCAAGACCACGAATTCCATTAATCGATATAGCCTCAGACGCCCACGGAAACTATCTCATTCAATACATTCTTCAGAGTGGTACTCCATCGCAAAAGGAAGAAGTCGCGGCCCAAATAAAAAAGCACATGGTATCACTCCGAGGGTCCAAATGGGGTAGTAAATGTGCTTGGTTAATTGACAAAAATCGGACTAGTAATGGGGGATTTTCGGCAAAAAAGGAACCAAAATTGCCTCAGGCTCATCGTTCTAATTAAAGGTTTATTATGAACAGTCCATAGTCTACGACTCTATTTTATTTTTATGCCTTTTAAAAAAACACTGTGCAATCCCTTCTATATAAACTCTACATATTTAGAATAAACTAGTTGACTATTATTATTTTACTAATTTGGAAATGCTCGCATCATTTTATTAGCTGCGCGGACATAATTTCTGAGTTTGACCGGTCCGATCCGTGGAACGACCCAAAACAGGTGATATCTCTGCGGGGAGGATAGAGACTGAAAAAAACAAAAAAACAAAAAAAAAAAAAAAAAAAAAAAAAAAAAAAAAAAAAAAAATTGATCAAGGCCATCTCAAAGTTGGATGCTTTCACGGAATGGAGGGGCGAGGAGATTGGGGCAAGCTTTGTTACGAAACAGAAGCAGCCAATGCCTTTATTCTGCTGTAGCTAACCAGCATGATCTACTTCACATGCAGTGGGACTACAAAAAGAAACGGTATGTTCAAGAGAATGATGAAGATAACGAGGCGTTAAGCTTTGAAGACGCAAAAAAGAGCAAATCAATAAACTACCAAGCGCTGTATACAAATATAGATGATGTGACGACTCATCATTGGATGACGCTATACAATCAGTCGTTGGAAAACAGGGACTTTGACCGGGCTTGGAGGTTACTTGGTAGAATGGCTTCAACTGTGTTAACTAAGGATTTGGTGGTCGCATCATTTGATGCCTTGATCGATGAAGTCCTTCCTGATATTGATAGGGCAGTCAGATATGTTAATCTGTTTTGGAGTCAGTTCCACGATGGCCAGAAGATTGTTTCTGTACCGTCGAGAAGTGTTGCATTCATTTTACATTGTGCATGTAATTTAGAGGACGAAGTTAAAAAAAGAGAGGTTGTCTTGAAGATGGTTAGGGATTGTACAGGTTTATACAATCGGGAGTTGACGACCATTTTCAGCCATGAGGACGTTCTGGATAGAACTGATAGAGACGTGATTGAACAGGTAAGTTGAGGGCCAACAATTCTTTATATTTTTATATCCTAACGGAGTTTTGTTAATAGATCATGACGCAAAATCCAGAACGCTTGCTTACGCAGCCGGCAGCACTGTGGGACTCTATAGAAGAAAAAGATTTCTCGGATGCCCACGATGTTGTAGAAACGACGGTTATAGATATAAAACGACTGTTCGGGCGAGAGGTGTATGAGGATAGCTTAGATCAGAAAGGAAACGTGGATTATATGAAGCTGTACGATAGATTGACCACGATAGAAGACAAACAAGCATTTGAAAGGGTATACGACAAATTCAATCATGAGCGACAGAGAGTAATTGAAGTAACTGATTTCAATTTGAAGATGAAAGAACAATATTTGGCGCCCAGTGTTTCGAAAGAACAAACGGCTGTAAATGTTTGGAAATGGGCTGAGGGGTTTGATAGTTATTTCCGTGAACAGAACCCATATTCGGCAGATCCAATACTTCGCAAGTACAGGGTAATTATCGATTCAATTGATACCAACAAAGTCGGGACCATTGTGGCCCTGGAAATGCTCAATTCGGTTCTGCGTTCCAAGAGACAGCAGAAAGTGTGTCGAGTTTCGATGCTAAGTTCTGCGGTTGCATCATCGATTGAAGATGCCTATATTTGCCAATTAGCTAGTAGCAGCAGTAAGAAGACTACGGATGGTAGTGGAGTGGCATTTAAAAGTGGATACCTCAAAAGGTATTGGGACACTGGCATTTTGGACCGATGGGATACTCATGATAGGATCGCCTTTGGCGCTTCACTATTAGCTATCGCTATGGAGGTATTTAAAATCGACGTTCCTCATCCAGAGACGCAAATTGTGGAATCGAGGCCGGCGTTTTGGCACACTTATTCAATGTACGAAGGGCATTTTGTCGGCGTTATCAAACCCAATGATTATGTTGTCGACCATTTGGTACGGAGAACACCATTTTTCAAGCTTGGACTAGCCAAGAAACTTCCAATGTTGGTAAAGCCGCGACCATGGACAAGGTTTGATCAAGGCGGACACATGTATTTCCCGTTGCCGCTGTTGTCCTCCACAGCGTTCCAATCACCGGACCAGGAGGCGTATATTAAGGAGGCTGTTTTAAGTGGAAGAGCGGATGAAGTTTTGGAAGGCCTGGACCGACTGACATCATGTGCATGGGGTGTGAATAAACGGGTTTTGGAGGTCATTGAGGAGGTGTGGAATAAAGGTGGTGATAAAAATTTGGAAGTGCCAGAACTTCCTGCCGAATATGATCCCGTGGCAGAAAAGCAGCTGACGCGGAGGCAAAGAAGTCGGTTGAGAGATGAAAGGAATGTTCGAGGTGTTTTCAACATTGCTCTGGACGTTGCTAGAACGTATGGTAAACATGGCGAGCGGTTTTACTATCCATACCAGATTGATTTCCGTGGTAGAACATATCCGGCTACGTCCACGGGGTTTGTGCATGTTAACCAAGACTCTATTCGAGGCATGCTTCAATTCTGGTACGGTAAGCGGCTTGGTGAACGTGGGTTGAGATGGTTAAAGATTCACCTTGCTAACATGTATGGGGAGGATAAAGTGTCCAATGACGACCGGGAGAAATTTGCTGAGCGTAATCTTGATAAGATTATGGCGAGTGCGAAGGACCCGCTTGGGAAGGGCGACTTTTGTGGGTGGTGGAAGACGGCGGACAAGCCATTTCAAACACTTGCAGCTTGCTTTGAGCTCTCTGAGGCTATGAAGCTGCGCAACCCGCAGGACTATATTTCTCGCGTGCCGGTTAGTCAAGATGGGTCGTGCAACGGCTTGCAGCATTACGCTGCGCTTGGAGGTGACATGAAGGGAGCTCGACAGGTTAACATGCTGCCTTCAGAGAGACCGGAGGACATTTACGGCCAGGTCAGCAAACTGGTCACGGACATGACTCGGGCGGATTACGAGGCGACGGGGAATGAGATTGCCGGAGAGGTGAAAGACGTGATTAGTCGAAAGGTGGTGAAACAACCAGTGATGACGAGCGTGTACGGGGTGACGCAGTTTGGAGCGGTGGACCAAGTGTGCGCTCAGTTGGAAAAGATCAAGGGTCTTAATCCGGCCAAAAGGATGCAACAGGCGACGTATTTAGTGAAGAAGATCTTTGAGGCACGGAAACAGCTTTTCTCTGGGGCGACCGACCTGCAGCACTGGCTGGAAGAATGCACTGACAGGATTTGCAGGTCACACAGATGGGACGTTTGGTCCAATGCAGTCAGGGAAGGAGGGGGCAGACAAAAGGTCGAAACAAAGCTTTTCACGGGGATGATTTGGACGACCCCGCTGGGCCTTCCAGTCGTGCAGCCATATCGGGACGCCCAACAAATGATAGTGAAGACCAAGCTGCAGATGGTTGCGTTGATGAACCCGTTTGAGGTAGCCACGGTGAACATTTTCCAGCAACGGAACGGAATTGCACCCAACTTCATCCACAGCCTTGACTCGACCCATTTGCTCAAGACTGCCAATCGGTTCAAACGCGGGTTGGCGTTTGCAGCGGTTCACGACAGCTACTGGACACACGCCAGCGACGTTGATTTGTTGTCTACGGAGCTACGACGGGCGTTTGTGGACCTGTACAAGGAGGACCGGGTGATTGAGCGGTTTTACGAGGAGCTACAGATCCGATACGACGGTTATTTCCAAATCGTTGAAATCTACGACGAGCCCAACAAGGATGGTGGTGAAGAAGGGCTGTACGAAGCCGTCAAGGCGTATCGACAAAAGAACGCCGAGCGATACCACATCCGGTCACAACAGGAACACTTGGAGCTGGAGCTTCAGCTGGAATATAAACGGAGGCTGAACGAGCGACAGGGGAAGGCTTACAGCCGATTAACCCCGGCCCAGATGATGAAGAAACCAAAGTATCGCGACCATCCGGTCTATTTTAACAACACGCTATATTCGTACGACGGATACAATAGGCTTGTTGAAGAAGATGAGGGGAACCAAAAGCGCCCTAGTTCGTTGTCCAAACGGCTCAAAATTCTGGTGCCCCTGAAAATCCCCTCCCCACCAGAGAGAGGCACCTATTCGGCTACCTCGGTTCTGGAAAGTGACTACTTTTTTAGCTGAGTAGTCTATGGCGATAACATTACCTCAGAAACTCGGGCCCGCGGCGCGGTCAGGATTGACCGCGCTAGCGGGCCTGAGTGGAGATCCTTGCATATGGAGGACAAATGAAGGCGCGAAACTCCCAACAGAAAACATCACCAAAAAATGTTGCAATGATCGTGATATTTAGCATCCGGATTGAACACGCCAAATCGTCTAGGAGATATAGTCTGCTGGCATCATCTGGTATCAATCTGTATATAATAATGAGCAGTAATTCAGTCAAAAAAAAAACACTTGACGGCAGACAATTGAAAGACAATACCGGATATAAGAAAGCTTAGCTCTGAGAAGCAGGTTTACAAACATTTGACCCCAGGGGCTCCGGATTATTTAATGGAAATTTAGTAAGAACTTCGCAATATTCATTATGCGGCCAGTCTCTGTTTTCACGATATCTTTAAGTAATTGTTAAACAACCGTGGTAACAGCAAGTTGGCGAGAATATTTTGAGGAAAAATCTACTTACGATATAGATGATAACCTGAGTAGGAGATAAATATCTAACAATTAACTGAGTACAATGTTTCAGCGCTGAGACAGATATTTAGATAGGTGTATATATGCAATAACAGGATAATTACACTATGCATAGCCAATGTATCTAGCGTACGGCTGTCACTAATATGGCATTTGCACTACACAATCCGCACTGTGAAAAGCGCGGTACGAGCGAAAAAAGGTTTAAGGTGGTAAGGACGCACGCCTAACGCACGCATTTGCTCATAAAAAAATTTCAAAAAAAAAGCATAAAAAACGCTGAAACCCGCATATCTAAACACACCCATAAAAACTATAAGATTTTGGTTGTGATATGGTGCTATTTTGGTTAAAAAAGGATGATTTCGCGCATCGCTGTACATTTGTCCTCCATATGCAAGGATCTCCACTCAGGCCCGCTAGCGCGGTCAATCCTGACCGCGCCGCGGGCCTGAGTTTCTGAGGTAAGCGATAACACACACACACACACACAAGAAACAACTTACAACTGGAACTATAGTTACTACAGCAACAACAACAACCAAAAAAAAAAAAAAAAAAAAAAAAAAAACGTGGTGCGCGCGCGCGCTTGATAACCGAGGTTTTACGGGCTTTTCACGATAATCCAACCGTCCACGTACCCGCGAGGGTAGCCTTTTAGGGGAGGGGCCCAGCCGGTTTAAGGGCAGAATCAAAACGAAGCCGCAGTTCCCAACAAAAAAGAATGGGGCAAAAAAAGCAAAAAAAAAAAACACACACAAAAAGATCGGCGGAATCTGCAATCTCAACTAATCCGAAGGGCCGGCTAAAGTTGGTTGATAAATTTTTCCCTATTATTTCTCTCTCTCTTTCTCCTTCTTTTTTTTTTTTTTTTTTTTTTTTTTTTTTTTTTTTTTTCTTTCTTTCTTTCTCTCTCTCTTTCTTTACTCCACATACACACACACACACACACACACACTCCCCCTGTTACTGTTTTATCAGACGATGGCCTCCTACGTTGCTAAACCACCAGACCACATTTTCCAATGGCCTGTGGGCCTCCGAGTTCCTCAGGGCCCGGCAGATGCTCTCTTTGCGTCGTCATTTGACTTCTTCATGGACGTCCGGGTTCCAATCACAATTGCTACGGTGTATGCAACGGTGGTTCATGCGCTCAATCGAGTCCGCAAGACCAACAAGGAGCCGTTGGCCATCTGCAAGACCAAGCTGTTCCATTGGTTCGTGATAGCCCACAACGTTGCTCTCTGTGTCTATTCCGCCTGGACCTGCGTGGGAATGACCTCTGCCATCTACAGATCCGTCTTTGAGGCCTCTCGAATGACCATTTCGGGTATTGGCCACGACAGAGTTGGCGACTTTTTGAACGGCAACAGCGGTCTCCTCGGCAACAATGGCACCAGCGGCAACACTCAATTCTGGCGGTCTCTGTGCGACCTCAATGAGGGAATCTGGGAGAAGGGACTGTCCTATTTCGGCTTTTTCTTCTATCTGTCCAAGTTTTACGAGGTTGTCGACACGCTCATCATCTTGGCCAAGGGCAGACAATCCTCGCTGCTGCAAACCTACCACCATGCGGGGGCCATGCTGTCCATGTGGGCTGGCATCCGATTCGCCTCACCACCGATCTGGATTTTTGTGGTGTTCAATTCCTTGATTCACACCATCATGTATTTCTACTACACCCTGTCCACCCTCAAGATCAAAGTCCCAAAGGTGCTCAAGCAGGCGCTCACCACTGCACAGATCTGTCAATTTGTCGTTGGCGGTAGCTTTGCGTTTCTGCACATGTTTATCTACTACTTCAACCCGAACACGGGCACCTACAGTTCCTGTCTGGCTGATCCCGGTCAGTCGTTTGCGCTATTCTTCATTCTATCCTATCTGGCTCCCCTGACGTACTTGTTTGTCAACTTCTTTGTGGAGTCGTATATCAAGAAGGGCAGCAAGATTGCGAAGCCGTCAAAGGTGACCAAGTGAAGAAAAGGTCACTTATCAAAAGCTGTTGCTAGTTCAGGATGACAATGATCAATATATAACATAATAGTAATACTACTTTTTTTTTTTTTTTTTTTTTTGTCTCTTTCCCACCCCTACTTTTGCGTAGTTTAGGTTGATTGCTATGACTTTTTTTTCTCCATACTATTCCACACACACATCGACGTGGTTTGAGGCAAACGCATCGACTTCTGAGACACAGGGTGGACGATCGTTGCCGTCTTGGGCGCGCCGGAACGGCCCCCCTGAAAAAATAAAGTTGAATGCCCCACTTGAATTGGGCACATTGCGTTGTGGCCAGCGGTACAATCTAACGGCTTCTAGTGAGGCCGTATCATTCCGGCGATGTATGCATCGTGCTCACGTGGGCGGCGAAAAATGGAAATACGATAGTGCTATCGACTGTTTCAGAAACGCAGTGTCCGGCAGGAAAAAGAAAACACACCGGCAACCAGACCGTTTTTCAGGGGTTTGAGGGGGGAGAAGAAGATACCGTGCAAAGGCCGAGTTTTTATTGCACAATAATAAACCAACAGGTTGAGTCAATTTCAACGGGGCTCTGATTAAGGCCGGCCGAGGCATCAAATTGTGGCGGCTGAAATTGGTGTGGACTTTGTGAAGCAGAACCACACACTGTCTGCAGCTGCCTTCGTAGTAGTAGCCTGGTAGTAGCTACTGTTTAAAAACGAAACGGAAGTCATTGGAGGCAGTGAGTTTCGCAGCACCACGTGACCGGCCCTAACAACAGATATAATATATATACATATAGTTTATATTTTTTTGGTTTCTCTTTTTTTTTTTCTTCAGAGTTCCAGACACCCAAAAAATTTCCCGAAAGAAATTGAAATTGCGACGATGATTAAAATGTCAATTTTTTTTTTCTTTCTTTCAAATGATTCTTCAAACAATTAGAACAGTAAACGACCCCTCATGCATTTAAAACAACGGCCATCATTCGGCTCTTTCATCCCTTTCCCTCCTCCCTCTCTCTCTTTCTCTTCAGAATGTCCCTGACAAGACAGCCATGAGGAACAGCAGGACCACCACCACCCATCTGATTGCGGACGCCGCCCCGCTTGGAGTCAGCAGAGACATCATGTTCAGCGTGCTGGAGTATTGCACGATCCAGACGATACTGGAGCTGAGACTGGTCTGTCGATGGCTGGAAGACACAATACGCCAGAGCAGCAGAATACGCGTGCACCTGGAAATCTTGGTGTCACGGATATTCTGCGCATACGCCTCGGTGACATTGGTGGAGTGGCCGTGGAGACGGCTGATCCACACGTTCAATTGCTACACGTTTGATCGCAACTGCCACAGAGACTTCTGGATGAGCCATGTGAAGGAAATCAATTGTGACAAACAAGTGGGCGGGCGAACGTTTCGAAATGAACGCCAACGGCGCATCTACGCAATGCGACAGGTAAACTGTCCGCGGCGAGTGCTCGATTTGATATGCCATCTGATCCAAGTGTACAAACCGCTGCGCATCAAGCTTGGCTGCTACATCAAATTGGAGTGGCCCGAGACCGAGAGGCTGTTTCGACTGGTAAGTGAGACGAGCCTGCAGCTCAGGTATATTGCAGACTTGAGATTAACCACCGATGGGCCATTGGTCGAAGGCGTGCGCAACCGTTGCATCGGCACCAGCGTTCGTTGCATCACGTTTCGTCGGGTGGCTGACGCGGACAACATCACACGCAATCTGGACGTTTTGGCCGAATGCGAAACGGAGTATTTGGAGTTCGACAGCATTGGCAATTTCAAGCTCTGGGACATGTTCCGCTTTGCGGCCAGATTCCGGAGGCTCAAACGGATACGGCTCAAGCACACCATTATCCAATTGCCCCAGCTCCGGGGGGTTTACCTGAATGTTGCAACCCCGCCGCAGCTGCAATGCTTGGAAGTCTACAACTGCACTTTTGACAGCGCGCCGCAGAGGAAGAAATGCGGCGAAATTTCAGTGCCGTCGTTAGATTGCAGGAATTGTGCGATTTTGGCCTATTTCGACTTCCCCATCACCACGCATTTGGTGTTGCTTGGCGACCCAACGTGGCCGTTGACGGACGGATCAAAGGCCATGGTCCAGCAGTTCAAAACGTTGGAGTGTGACTATGAAGCGGGGTCGTTGGAGGAGGAAATTAGCCATCTGCTCAACTCGCGGGCCATGGTGCGATGCAGCATCCAGCAATTGACCGTGTTCTCCACGTGGAACACTGCACGCCGCGACCTCAAATGGAGTCTGGACAAATTGTCCCGTCTCCAGATACCGGGGATGCTGGAGACATTCACGCTGATGATTCTGCGTCATCCTAAAGCGCGGAGTCTCCAGGAATACAACCCAGACACTGAGGCCGTAAAGCGGTTTCTGGACAAGATCCTGAAGAACCACCATATCCTCCAGACGTTTCGGTTGGTGCCAATTTCGCTGGACCGCGCTAGAACCGACTACACGAAGCACTACGACAAGATGTTTGTCTACGACAAGGGCGGTCCAGTGCAGTAATATAAGAGACGGTGGTTAAATCAAACCTATGCGCGCATACTTAGCGCATACTTACGTGTGAAGAGAGAGAGAGAGTCGGCCGTTTCCGCTGAAAAAAAGAATGTAGTTCTGTAGGTGCAGCATACATTCTCTTTTTTCGGAACCGACCTAGTGCCAGTGCCTCCCCCCCCCGCCCATTTCTCAAGAGAGTCACACCCATCACTCTCTATATATGAGGTGATCATCAGAGATAGCAGCTGTGTGATCCAGATCATCTGCATTGATAGCATCCGGGGCGCGCACGGCTACCGGGCGCGTAAGGATCTTTTATCCCTCTCCCTTCCGTCTTTGTGGAGGAGAGATAAACCAACGATACTGGGCAGCGCTTAAGTGTATTAGAAAGAATTTTTTTTTTTTTTCTGGGTTTTTTGTGGAGACTCATTCGTAGGTGTATATACATATATATATACGCACAGCCAGCCCATTCAGTGCAAAGAAACTTGAGAAATTTGGAAGCTTGTGGAAAAGCGCTCCTCTCATCTGGTTCGGAAAAAGACAGAGCTGAGTGCTGCAGACACCACCATCACATTGTGCTATCATTGTAAATACACACCACCCGTGTGCTCTTATGACGGCGACAGCGACCGATAGCAACAGGAGCAGCATAGAACCTACTGAGCGCGAACCCAATCACAGAAAGTTAGTCCAATTCGACGTCGAGGACAATTACCACGAGATCTTCATACCGACTCCAAAGCCAAAAACGATGAAAATGTTTGGTGTGAGTTTCACCGGACAGCCTCTGATGTACTTCACGTCAGCGTTTGTGTCCCTAGGTGTATTTCTCTTTGGATACGATCAAGGCGTCATGTCAGGCATCCTCCGCAACGTTTTCTTTAGACAGTATTTCGATGAGCCCACCAGGTTGGAGGTTGGAACCATGGTGGCCATCCTCGAGATTGGCGCCTTGGTGTCCTCCCTCATGGTTGGCAAGATTGGTGACCATTTTGGTCGGCGACTGACAATACTATACGGTGCCATGATCTTTGTCATCGGTGGTGCCATCCAGACGTGCGCCTGGAGCATCTCCATGATGATTATAGGTCGTGTTGTGGCTGGGTTGGGCGTTGGTCTGTTATCGACCATCGTCCCAGTCTATCAGAGCGAAGTGGCGCCTCCGAACAACAGGGGATTGCATTCCTGCATCGTATTCACCGGGAACATTGTTGGCTATGCCTCCAGTGTCTGGGTGGACTATTTTTGTTCCTTCATCCAGTCCGACGCTGCCTGGAGGGTCCCGCTCTTCTTGCAGTGTGTGATGGGTGGTCTGCTGGTCTTTGGTTCGTTGATTATTCAAGAAACCCCTCGGTGGCTCTTAGCCAAGGACCGTGATGAAGAAGGAATCAGAGCATTGGCTAATCTGCATGGCGAGGGCGACACAAACGACCCAAGAGCCCGACAAGAATTCCGCGAAATCAAACAGGCTATTCTCATGGAGAGATTAGAAGGCGAAAAAACCTTCTCCGAAATGTGGAGACGCTATTCCAGGAGGTTACTGATTGCAATGTCATCGCTAATGTTTGCCCAGCTGAACGGGATAAACGTAATCTCGTACTATGCGCCCTTGGTGTTTGAGGAAGCCGGCTGGAAGGGCCGGGACGCTCTTCTGATGACCGGTATCAATGGTATAGTCTATGTGCTATCAACGCTTCCACCGTGGATCTTAGTTGACCGCTGGGGAAGACGACCCATTCTCTTATCCGGATCAGTCATCATGGGGCTCTCATTAGCAGCAATAGGAGGCTTCCTCAGGGCCGATCGGCCAGACACTCCAACATTCGTGGTCATCTTTGTCATCGTGTTCAACGCATTCCACGGATACTCCTGGGGTCCAATTCCATGGCTATATCCGTCTGAAATTCTTCCATTGTCCATTCGAGCTAAAGGTGCGGCAATGGCTACGGCTACCAATTGGGGGTTCAATTGGCTGGTCGGGGAAGTAACCCCGGTGCTACAACAGGCCATTCAATGGAAATTATACATGTTGCATGCTGGGTCATGCTTTATCTCCTTCTTCCTGGTATATTTCGTATATCCGGAGACAAAGGGCGTTCATTTGGAGGACATGGATTCGCTTTTTGGGGATAAATCAGTTTCCTCAACTCCTCACCACTCTGCCGCAACCGGTGTTTCAGAAGACACCGAAGCTCTTTTGCCAAAACCATCCTCAATCCCTTCAGTTAGAAACTCGCCGAGATTAGACTCACCTTCGTTCGGTTCCCGCTCCGCCTCACCAGCTGGCCGATTTTCGTTGGAATCCGGCTCTTCCAGAATGAGACGATCGTCTGGGAATTTTGATCCTGGCTCACCTAGAAATATTGCCAGTTATCTTCATGATCACGAACACTGACAAACAAAAACTTAGTAGAGCTAACAAGACATCTTTCGTTTTTAGTGTATTATTAATAATAATAATATTATAATTATATTAGGACTGTTTTTTGTTGCGGGGTTTGAATTTATACCAATCAAGAATTCTACATTCTTTTTTGGCACGTTCCGCCCTGAAATCTACTATTGCTTTAGCTATGTCTTCGAATTCGATCAAATCACCTTGCCGAAGGACCTTTGTTAAAGATTCTCGATATTCATTGACTTCTTGAGTGGAATTACCGATAAACGCCCGGCTCATTGCACCCAAGATTTCTTGATCTGCATTATCTGTCAGTCAACACTAATATAAAAAACACACAAAAAAAAAAATTCCAGCTTACCATTCATAAATAAGTCGTTGAAATGAAGCATCTGGCACTCCTTGTTGTGACATTTATGCCCGGCTAATTCATTAGTACACATGATGTTTCCTGATAAGGCGACAGCTGGTTTGACGCTATATGCTCCAGACCGATAGCCATCAGCTCCGACATGATCCAAGTATACAGGACTAAACTTGAACGACCGGAATCTTCGTAATGAAGAGTTGTATTTTTGAAATTTCTTGGGTATTTCCTAATGTAGTTGTTAGTTGTTATAAGTCTGATTTTGGCACAGAAAAAAACTCGAAAACTCACCAATTCCAGGTCTTGAAACTTTCTCTTACCCAATTGAAGATTATTATTATCATCATCATCATTGACCACGACTTTAGCTCCAGAAGTCGTATCAACAGACTCATCTTCTTTTTTATCAGTCGTTAAAACGTCCTTTTGACTTTTTTCGGACGGTATACCATTTCTTATAGATGTAGATGCGGTGTCATCAGTTTTATGCGGAAGTAGATCTTGATTAGTTGAACGCATGGTTCTGGCTTCGTTTGGTTCCAACTTCGCGCCTTCGGCAGGCTGATGATCGTCTTCCGAGTCTGATAGCAAGTCAATCACTTCTATCGTTTCACGCGATTTTGAAGCAGCCTTCACTGGCTTTTCAGCTTGAGGTCGCCTTTCTCCCTCTTGTTTGATTTTTTGAGGTATATCCATCTCAACAGTTTCAGATTCTTTAGACGACAGATTTGTTTTTTGTTCAACAGCTTCTCTTGACGCATCGTGCTTTTGATTGGTATCGCTCATTTCCATATAGTTCTGTAGTCCTTCTCCGCCTTCCGCTTGCTCTGCCATTGTTTCGTCGGAAGAAGATACTGTTCCAGCTTGAGTTGAAAAACCCTCCGGCTGTACTTGGCCATTTTCATCTTGTGCCTTTCCACGCTCATTTTGTGGTTCACCCTCAACAAAAGTCTCAGCTTCAGGTTCTCCATCAGTCATATTTTCATCACCAGAGGTGCTATCAAGTGACACATGGTCGTCAGATGCTTTTTCAGTTAGTATTACGTCTCGACGTGTAGACGCTAAGTGCTCATCAGGCGGATTTTCCAAATTGTTCGATACGTCTTCCGGTTCTAATGCATTGCTAAATCTCTGTACACCATCAGTATCTGACAGAAGTTGGCCCGACTCTGGAGTTTGTTGCGCGGGATCCTTTTCTTCAGCAACCACGGGTGTTTGAATTAATCTAGTTTGTTCCGTTTCCATCTCGGCCAATTCAAGTTCTAATCGCGTCACTTCATTATCTGCATAACTCTGCTCGTTTTTTGCTGCTTCGTGTTGTGCTTTTACCGAAGCTGATCGATATGCCGAATCAACGACTGCCTTCATCTTCTCCTCCAAGAGCTGCTTCAACTGCTCGACTTCCTTTTCAATCGAACGTGTATTCAGTTTCTTAAGCTGGTCTTCATAGTTTTTAACTTTTAGACGTGTCTGCTCCCGCTTTTGGAGCGCTTCAGTCCACTGGGCTTTGAGTCTGAGCATTGCTGTGACCGGGGTAGAGGATCCCGATTTTGCAGAAGTAGCATTGGATTGGGTTTGAACTTCACGTTCTTTTTGAGGCTGTTGTAACTGTTTTATAGTTGTCTGTGGCTCTGGTTGAATTTGCGCAGATACTGTAGGCTCTTCACCATCTTGCAGTTTTTCTCGCTCTTTTTTCTGTTGGGCTTTCAAAGCTTTTTTGGCTTGCATTTTTTGCAACAACTCGTTAATTTGTGACTCTAGCCTTTGCTTCTCTTCCAATGGAGTATTGTTGCGGTTTTGTCGTCGTGTCTCGTCAATCATAGCTTCATCCTCTTCGTCGCTAACCTCAATATTCAGGTTCTGTGACCAACGATCACTTCCGAACCTTGACGGCACTCGCGAAGGAACTTCGTATGATTTCGAAACTACTACAGAAGGGATAGCAGTTTCTTCATCGTTTTCACTACTACTATTATTGCTGGTATCATTAGGGGTAGGTTTTTTAGAGGGTATAGATCGAGGGGGGACGGGGAAATCCATCGAATTATACAATGCCGTCAGAAAGTTCGCGTTTACTTTACCCTGAGATAGAATATCATTGAATGCGAGGCCAAGTTTGCGCAGATCCACTATTGCCTCTCTTAATTCTTTGTCTTCCGCAGTTTTAGCATAAGTGCTGAATATACAATAGTTCATCTTCTTTCCTTACCTTTATTCATGTTCGGGCGCTGCTGTTGCCGTGGTGACTCTATATGTGATCGAATTATCAGTATGAATTCTTCTTCAGAAAATAGAGAAACAAATTGAACTTGAAAGCTCGTTTTATGACTCCCTCACCTGTATTGACGGTGTTACTACTATTGTTTGCACCGGTGTCCGCGACCGTGACTGTTGTGCTCGATGCAGGTACACTAGGACTATTTTGTTTCTGCTGACCCTCTGACAACTCACTTCGCTTATTCCGCAGCGAGTTGAGTGCAGCTAACCTGAATTCCTCCAAACCATCTACTTTACTCATTCCTGTGCTTGAGCTTCAACAGGAAAAAAGTGATCCAATTTGAAGACCCAGACATATAAACCCTAACCCTAGATAACAATGAAGTATTGCGGTGGGGGACATGAAAGATCTCTCGTAGGGAATACAACTTCTACTCTTCAATCGATATATATATCAGTTCCTACGATGAGTATGTAATATAGCTGTATCTCAAAGGGTATTTATATTCCAAGTATACCAACCACATTTTATTATTAATTAGTCATTACCGGGCCTGTTGCTCTCTAGCCGGTTTGATTACTCTTCCGGAGTCTCAATTCGTCTGAAACAGGCAATGTACTTCGAACCGCCATTTCGACTCACCTTTTTACCTTCTTCGGTCTCAGTTGTCATAACTTCAACGCATTTATCGTTACTCTCTTCTTCCGTAGTTAGTCTTTCAAATAATGGGTGCTTTTCTAAATGCTCAGCCATCCACTTGTGCAAGTCCTCGACATCAGTAATAGTATAAATAATACCACCCGGCTTCAACACATAGGCATATTCAGAACAGAGAGTAGTTGTAACAATTCTCGCCTTATGTTTCCTTTGTTTGAAGTGTGGATCTGGGAAACAGAAAAATATCTTTTCTAATTGGCCCTGTTTGAAAAAATTTGGTAGAAACTTCATGGCATTACCTCGAAGAACAGCGATGTTTTTGTATTTGTCATTGTCGGGATTCTGTTGTCGTAATGCGATGATACGGTCTTCAACATAATTGGTAACCTGGACTCGTATCTCCATTCCTAATATTAACTTTTCTGGCATCAAGGGCGATAGCGCAGTTAAGAGGCCCCCAAAGCCACAGCCAATATCAGCAACCGTTGGTAGCTTCCCTTTATTTTGTTCAGTAATATCGGGGTATAACTTGGCCCAATCCATATCATCTGGCTTTACAGGGCTATAATTGGCTCGGTTAATTTGATTCTCTAACGCATTGGTGCCTAGTTCACTTACTATTCCAATTGGTGATCAGAAAAGGGATTAGAATGCGCTCTTTGGCGATAATATTTTTTCTAAAACCAGTATTCATTAATACCCTTGCCTCTGAATAAGTTCATTTTCTTTTCACTACCACTTACCTTTGGTAACTTGATTTCTTCATCGGTGGGTCCATCGATCTTCACATGCTTGACCTTTTGTCTCTTTTCTTCTTGTTTGCTTCGATACTGTTCCCTTTTGTGGACTCTCTTATTCGACTCTTCGGATGCCGGCACTGGTGACTCTGACATTTTCTTATCTCGACAGTGTGCTAATGTGGTTTTTTTGGAAAATTTCATTCTTTCTAGTTCATCATTTCTGTGTCTGCGTCTTGTGCGGTGGGTTACCACCCTGTGAATACGCAAAATGTAAATGGCTAGCGCTAGCTAAACTAGATATCTTAAAACACCACATAACAATTTTTTGCTATTAGTCAAATTAGATTAAATTAATACTATTAGAATCGTTATTTTTATGCAAACACATCTTGACTCTCGACTTCCAAGTCTTCATCTTCCAATTGGTTAAACGAGGTGAAATGAATTGGTCTGTGCAATTCATGATAGAATGGCAAAGGAGTATCCAGCTTCATTCCGAATTTGGCATTTGGATTCCAACCAGCACCAATGAAGGCATAGTTCCACAAATCAGTGTCTGGGACAACAAAGAAACCTTTGAAATTATCTGACAGCAACATGTGGCTCAATTGACCATAACCTGCTGAATAACCTTGTGGGTGTTGCGATTGTAAATCTTTGTTATTAGCACCCCATTCAACTCCTTCAGGTGAAAGAGAGAAAGCGCTTAACGTAGCGGAACCAGGTGTAAACGCCAAAGTCATGGTAACAGCATTTTGGCTCCAATTTGGATTTTGCTTCATCATGCTTGCTTGTGCAGTAACATCAACGGCTGACAAAACCATACCTTCCTGTTCTTGAGTATGAATCCAACCAAGGGATTCTAGTCCTTCCAAGTTCTTGTCGTCGTCTGGAAAGTGAGTTGCTAATTGTACAGAATGAGCATTACCCAGTTGTGGGACCAGTGCAATCGCTCTAATCTCCTTGATCTGTGGCATATTCTTGGGTGACTTACCGTACAACAATGCACCAACCTGGACTCGTAAATCTGCAATTTGAATGAACTTTTTCAAAATGTTCTTTGGCATGATGTACGTGGTCCTATCTTCTTTCAACTCATCAGAGGATACATAAAGATGCTTCGCACGTAAGTGAAGGTTGGTAGTTGCAATTGCTCTACTTCTCCATTCAGTCTTGGAAGTAAAAGCTTGTTGCTCATAATTGCTTGTCGTAACAACCACCATTTCATCACCATGAACATTTTGCGTTTGTGTTTTCAAAGCCGTCAGTTGAGAAGGCTCATCATTTTGCTGATCAATCTTTGCCATCTCTTGTCGTTCAAGAGATGGATTCTTGATGGGTTGACCCAAAATAATATCTCTGATTTCATGCTGAGTTAATGACGCAACATTAACATTTTCTTTCTTTGCATAATCGTTCAAAATCAAATCGCTCAGCTGATTTTCCACATTTACCCACTGTTCGGTTGTCAAGCTTGGCCACAAATGGTGTTCCTTAGTGGTAATGCTTCTATCCGGACGCAAAATCAATTTCGCCTTATCTGGATTAAGGTGCAGACCTCTCAAAATCAAGATTAGTCTCGAAAATGCAGTCCCCGGTTCCGTGTTGCCTTCAACCAACCAATCATCATATAAATTGTACAACAACATCTGAGGTTCTGTCGCCTTTAGAATAACGTCTGCCAATTTCTCAATCTTCATAGCAGCTTGGAATGGTAACGACAATTGAGATGGCCTGATTGAAATATTTGGGAAATCCAATAAATGGACTTCCAATGGATCAATCATTCCCTTACGATTGACAATCACTTGCTTTGGTTGTTCTTCTCTTGGCAAAGAACTGATCAACGCAGCAACTTCCTCAGCAGTTTTCCATTTTGCCAATTGACCGAGCCGCTTTTGCCCTGCCCACACAGAAGTATGGATAACCTTCAAAAACAATTGTCCTAAAAAAGTTAGTAAAGAAATTAACCAAAAAATAGAGTCATTGGAACCTACCAGTTTTTGCGTTGAAAATGAAAATAGCACCGTTGATGGGTTTCGTCGTCGTGTTACCTTCAAATGTCTGATGAACAGTTACCCGATAAACATTACTATCATCAATGAAGAATTGAACATCCTTTCCAAATAATTCTGAATAGTTGCTTGAGCTCAAAAATGCTTCCTGAGGTTGTGATTGATACAGCTGGAGACCTTTTCGAATTCTCTCACGAAGAACATATAAGGATGGATTGACCTTCATTATTTTCGACATAGCCTCTTGCATCAAAGGCTTCAAACCAGGGAACCATGTTCCATAGGCATCGTACATGTTATAGGCCAAGTCAATTGCAACCAAAACACCAGTAGGCGACGGATAAACACTCACCTTGTCGTCAATATAGTCTTGGAACTTGGCTTTAGAATACCGTGAAATGTCATGAGAATCGTAATCACCATATCTTAATTGAATATCAAGCCAAAACTTATTGGAAGACTTGATGTCCATATTGTCATTACTGTCGAACAAAAGAGAAGGAACCGATACCGGCCATTTATATGTACTTGTAAGCACAATATCAGCACATGATGAGTTCATTTTGTAGGACTTTCTAGGATGGATAGCCTCCTTTTGAACACTATCAATCTGTAACATGTTCATTTCCTTCTCAAGTGCGTGGCAGATGTCCAAAATAACACTTTCATGTATTTTTTGCCACAAATGAGCCCTGAATATCTGAATGAGGGAAATCTTTAACGTTGGAATCTTACCGTGCAAAAATATACCTGTGAGATCCAATTGAACCAAGAACCCAACGTAAACATTGGCTCTGTTGATCGTTGGTGACCACCACAACGTGAATCGACGGTTAGGAATTTGATTCAAACCAGACCTTTGTGCATTGGTCAACTTCTTAAACTTCATGGAATCCTCAAAACCAGATGCTTTCTCCCAAAATAGTCCTTCCCAACTATCAAATCCAGTTCCCTTGAAAAGAGTATGTTCCAAAATAGTTTCAATACCTCCGAGTGCTTGAATAACATCAGTTCTATAAGCATTCAAATTCCATAATTTACCGTCATGGCTTTGACTGGTCCACCAGAACGGATTGATCCTTGGTAAGGAAAACTGTCTGAATTCAGTTCTAATTCGATGTCCCTTATCATAAGCCAATGTATGCCTTTCCTTTTGGAAAAGGGTGTTAATACGCGGTAGACCTCGATCCCAACTATCTTCCAAATCTTCCAAAGCCAACCTTCGATTTTGTTGAGCTGCTTCCTGTCGCTTCATAGCGTACTCTGCCCACACTCTTTGCGAATCGATAAACTCAGATTCCCAAGAGGTTAGATAACGGAAAATGTTAGGGATTAGTTGATCATCGTTATTGCCCATACCAGCTCGGAAATGTGTGATGCCGGTATCAGTTTGCTTAGACCATCTCAAATCAGAAGCAGGAATCAAAATATGACTTGCACTTAACATCCCGAGACCACCTAATTCCTTCGGCGTGTAAAACACTGCCGGTGGGAAACGAGATGGCATTTTGGAATTCAATCCAATTTTAACACGAGTTTGAATCTTGGTCTCGCATTTGACCAGAGTATCCAGCAACGATTCTGTTGCAACTGCTGCTTCACGGTAATATGTAAACAAAGAGATCAACGCAGTATTCCACTTGTTAGCAATCTTGGTGAATGTCGTAGATCCTGAGGACATGAGGATTTGCCGAATACGGTTATTAAACTTCGCGATGGCATCATCAGATACTCTCAAGAAGGCGTATGCAGTACGCTCCTTTGTTTCCTCGTTAATCAAATTCCAAACACTATCCTTTGTCGCAGCATTAACATCAATACGAACCTTAGGTAAGATTCTAACTTCGAATCCAACCATTGAAAAGAGCAAGTTTGGATTTTCGCGACTGTAAACCGATGCAAACGTATCCTCCCACTCAATTGTAGTTAATGAACGCGGAAGACGGTTTTTCAATTCCCAGAAAACCGCTCTACCCAAATTGACGTCATGTCTCATAAGTCTCATACGACAGTCCTTTGGCCAACATTTCTTATTGTTATAACCAATCACATTTTCAAAATTGGGGTCAGGGTTTTCGGTTAAGAATCTATTGACAAGATCTGTAGCCTCTTTAGCCGTGAACCGGAAAAAGACGTGAATCTTGTCGATGTATCTCGTATAAAGCCTGATAGGATGCTTGATTTCACTTTCCACGTCTTTGAATTGCAGGAAATCATTAGGTTGTTGTGGAGGGCCCGCTAATTCACTGGCCCTTGGAAGACCAAGCAGTAAAAGGTCAACCACCAACCCATAAAATTGATAAACAAACGACGAAAACTGCAGTCCTCTGATCAAACCGTACTTGTTCACATGATTCATATCTTTGTAAGATAAATTAACGTTGTTCTTAGCAGTAATGTAATCAGCAATATTGGAGTCGGTAATCAATCTCAATAGCCGGTTCAATAAGGTAAAATCAACCTTCTCTGCAATCTTACTGAGAGTAGTTTCAATCATGACATTGCATTGCCCTTCACTGGTGTCCCACACATCTTCCAAATTATTTATTCCTTGACACCATTTGTAAACCAGTAATGGTGGAACCTCAGAGTCGCTAGGTTTGATCCAATTAGGGAAAAGATTTCTCTTATCGCCCTCATACCAGAGGTACTGATCTAAGTACGCGTCTGTAATTTTTTCTAAAGGATCCACATCGTAAACTGGTGTAATATGACTGTAGTGATCCAACATTTCAACACCAACCTCTTTAAAAACTCTTTGTGACAACAGAAACTTCTTGATCCTGCTCAAAAATTCAGTCGGGTTATCATAGGCTCTCTCAACAAGCAATAGCTCTTCACGCTGCTGTTGGTTCAGTCTACCTTTCAGACTGTACGAATTTTTCAAGCCTTCAAGCGCTAACACTAGAAGTTTTGTGTCGTGCTTATAACTTAAAGGAGGGAAGGGAATAGGAGCAAACTTTCGACTTTCCAACCAATGAACCATGGTAGAGTAAACTGCGACAGCATTTTCAGGAGAAATATACGGGCCATCCTTGTTGAAATTGTGCTGCCGTTCTTGTTCGGCTTTGAGCCATAATCGAGTAAGCCTACCCAAGTTTTTCTTTGCAACAGTCTTATCAACTGTGGCACCTCTCCTGATTCGCTCTCTATTGAAATGTGCGACAGAAATCCAACCGTCCGCCTTGGCCTTGACATACCTTGAAATGATCTGCTCAATTGGCGCAGGTAGACCTGGTACCTTCCAAGGAATATTTGCCTTCCAACATCTCCACGCCTCAGATAAATGCTGCAAAATTGTCTTAGCTTTGTTCTGCTTGATACCTTCCGGGATCATATCCATGATATCCTGGAAAACAGAAGAACGTAACTCCAAATCATAATATGATTCAACTCTCTGTTTGGTAATGGTTTTTGCAACAGCTTTGGAGTGACGGCCCTCAAACTGTCTTGCCAGTAGATTACCCAACCATCTCTCTAACAACGGAATGATACCCCGAAGGAAAAATATCCAAGTTCTCCAAGCAGGTTGCCAAATACCCACACCAGGTCCTTTTCCAATGACATTGTTAAAACGGTGATAAATTACATGCTTCAAATCCTTACAAGTTCTGATTTGATGCATGACACGATACTTGTACCTGTAGATACCTGTCAGTTGTCCCAAATGGTTCAAGGTGTAGTGAATACCATCAGCCAGTTGGAAAGCGTCTACGTTACCCAGGCGATATTGAACTTGAGCATCGACCAGTAGTTTGACAACCCTCAGAATTTCACGCATCAAATGGAAAGCATTACCAAAACGGGACCGCTTTCTTTCCTTAGTGGTCAACGTTTTAATTGGTTTCAGATTGAAGTTATAGTCCAAATGAAGATAAGTCAATCCTTTTCTGTGGATCAACAAATTAAGCATCGTAAAGCCTTG
>JAJLUR010000077.1:33867-53628 GCA_030674225.1 Blastobotrys terrestris | reverse complement strand
ACAATTGATCACAATGGCAAAGATGATGAACCCAACCACGGCTACTACCTTGACCCTAGTTGCTGGTTAGTATTGTGGTGTAACTATAAAAAAAAAAAAAAAAAAAAAAAGAAAAAAGAAAGACTTACAATGAAAATACCACCTCCGCCTCAGCATATCCACGCACTCCGAATAGATTGATCGCCGCAACCAGCACATAGAAAATTGCAACCCACGCATCCGGATTCACATTGGCTGCCGCAGACCCGTCCGTGCGCCAGTAACCAATTGTCAGAGACGCAGCCACCAATTCCAATGGGAAAACGACGAGCCACTGGAGCGCATAATTCCACCCCATCGCAAACCCCCAGGCAGGGTCCAAAAAGCGCGTCGAATACGCGGAAAACGATCCTGAGATGGGATATCGCACCGCCAACTCACCCAACGAGTGCACTGTATTGAACAACATCGTCCCCACGAGGGAGAAGCCAATTAAAACTGCTGCTGGGCCACCGCTTCTAAAGGAGGCACCTGACCCGACAAAAAGACCAGTTCCAATTGACCCACCTATAGCGATCATTTGCAAGTGTCTACTCTTCAGAGATCTGTTCAATGGTGCGTCGGCGGTGGCTCGAGCCGCAATCTCCTCCTCGGTTAGCCCGAGCCCTTCATATTGAGACATGTCCTTTCTTCTGAACCCATCGATGAAATTTCTGAACACGCCTCTTTTTTCATATTGGACTTCGGTAGAATCTGCCACACCGCTCTCCTTTGCGTGGAGATCGTCTGCTGTGTTGGTGACAGCAGGAGGCTCTTTATTGTCAGACATAAAAAAAAATAAAATAAAATAAAATGAAACGAAAAAGTGGATAGAAAAAACCAACCGAAAATGGACCACCAGGGACGGCTCACCTATTTATATTACTATCATATGTCTGATTTCCCCTCCTTTTCTTTTTTTCCCATGTTTCCTCGAGCAAGGCTGCGCTATTTTTTCGGATCGCCCCTCTTTCCTGCTTGTTTTTTCTTCCCTCCCTCCATCCCCTTAGCTATCATACTGGCTTATCTGTTGATACTGATAACCTGACTTTTTTTTTTTTTTTCTCTCCAATCAATTAGTCCCGTTATCACTCCCGACGGGGACGCATCACCACACAGGGCCCAATCTCCTGCTTCGGGCTATCTTGCATGATAATCATCTGTGCGGCTGCCCTTCGGGGAGTCTGATTGGTCCCCGCATTCGCAGACTTATCATGTTTGTCTCACAGGACGGTGCATCTGACTGGCTGTTGATCAACTAGAACGGCACTAGCGTTGTAGGTTCCGGTGTCTGGGCATTATTGCTTAGGCTGAATCAACGACTTTTCCCCACTTTGCTCACAGCCGACTCTGTTTGGCTGGATAATAGCGGGTGCTTGCTAACAAGACGATCAGCGGATTGATGGCTTCCGCCAACAACCGTTTTCTGTTGTTTTTTTCTTGTTTCTTTTTTTCTTTTTCTCCGAGAGTTTCCAGAAAAAGGGGGAAGGAGGTCAGTGTTACATTGTGATATCACATTGAATTTATCCGACAATTGATGGTGTCTCAGCCGTGCTGGGCTTGTCTACGGCTCCAGAAGAAGCATTTTCATGAGACAGCGTTGCAGGAAGTAGAAATCGCCAAGAGCGTTTGCGGATAGTTGTCCGGCGTCTGCATGGATGGTGCGATTATCGGGCGGATGGTGTGTTGATAGCTGGCATACCCCAGCCGAGGCAGCTTATATAGCATGAGGCTGGCTAGTACTTTGGCTGTTTTTTCTAGAAAAGAGGCCTATCCGCAGGGAAATATGCCTTTTTTTTTTTTTTTTTTTTTTTTTTTTTTTTTGAAAAAGATTCCATAAGAAGTAGTAGTTCTGAGGGTCCCAGCGTACTTTTGGCTTTCTTGGAACGAAGATGGTTGGCGTCCCCCAAAAGACCCTCATGGTACCCCGCTTATAGTGAGGAAGCTGATAGGGAAACGGGAGTTTAGCGCATCCTTTTTTTTAATTCTCTCGCGAAGTATATTAAATAGATTCTATTTTTTTGAACTCTTCCGACCATAAGGACACAATGTGTCGGACATCTGAGTGACATTGGCTATCAACTCCAAAGCTTCAAAGCTCTGTTCGTTGAGCGAGCGAAAGCGTCTCTTCTAGCCCCGAGATATCTCCGCGAACATCATTTCTTTCTTTCTTGGCTGTAGTTTGAGTCACGACCAAACCGTTCAAACTTTTGACGAACCGAATTATTTGCGGTCTCATTTTTGAGACGGAGTAGTGACAAGTTCTGTCCAGCCTTGGTTATATCGAGAATACTTCACGGAACTGGATCAATTCGAGGCACCTGCTTTACGCCTCAAACTTTTTTTTTTTTTTTTTTGTTTGTATGAGCGGCCAACGATATTCCAAACTTCTGATGTACGGATACAGTATAATAGGAACATCTGTCACGTGCTTCCTCAGCTTAGTGCCAGGTGTTTAACCGGCCCCGCCACAAGCCTATTCTTTTATTAGTGAACTCCGGTGGCATAGATGCATTGTTATCAAGGAAGGGTATCTCTGCCATTAAGCGGCGGATGTCCTCCCACGCGCCATCTCGAAGCATGGACGTTGGCTTCTTCTGTGTTGCCTCAAATCCGACAGCAATCTCTTGCTAGATAGGCGTAATCTGAACTCTTTTCTGGCCCTTTTCAGGTCAATGCTGGCTTCATACATAAATTTGATGACAGGTCGCTTCCATGCAAGTAGATTCCATCATTCCCTCGACGACAAATTATTCAATTTTACCAAAAATCAGACACCGAAGAATGCTTTCATCGAATTTGGAATCAACTTTTTGCTGTTAAATGGCTCATTGTCATATCCGCTCTAGAGCACTGACAACTGCCGATAAAACCAAGGCGTACATTTTTCTGCACTCCTTTGCTCTTGGCCTCGCCTTATTCGGACCCGTAAGGATTGGTTGAAAAACGACTTCAAATCGTGTTAGCTAAAACTTGATTATTTACTAAATAACTTATTGCTTCATTAAAAGAAATGCATGCTGTAATTTCTGACGACTGTTATAAACGTGGGGTTTAACACCAGAACTTGAACATTCTATACCATATTCCCTTTGCTCTGATTCTTTCCTGCTCCTGCCGATTCTCTAAGATCAATTTGTCAACGTCCAGTTCCCTCACCCCAGTATGCAGGTCCATGTCTTTGGCACGCACAATCTTGGTCCTGTGGTAAAGCTTCCAAGGAATATACATAATTACAATCACAATCGCACTCAAGTAACCCTGGAAAAAGCTTTCAGCGTCCGGTTTGCTCTCACCCACTGGCGTCAAAGCAATCCAAAACTGTAGGCAAACGACGATGATATTTACTGCAAAGCCATACCATGAACCGGCAACACCAAGTCCAGCCTTGAAGGCGAGAACATCTTTGGTGATCCCTTGCACCGACATCGCTCGCCGGTATCGGATGTGGCACAGACAAATCGAGCCCCATGTGACGATGTTGGATAAGCCTGAGAAGGAAAGAAGCCAATCGAACACTTCTTCTTGTTTGCTGGACCCTGCAAGAAACCCCAGCAGACCGAATGTGAATGAAACCAGCATGGCGACTAACGGACGGCCGCGGCGGTCGACGTAGCCAAAGCACTTTGGTGCTTGTCCTTGCACACCTAATGCAACCAGCGTTCTAGAACCACCGTAGACAGATGAATTGCCGACGGAAAGGACCGAAAGGAGAATCACAGCATTCATAACACTGGGAAGCCCAGAAACTCCGGCGCGACGAATTGCGAGAACAAACGGCGAGTTTGAGTTAGTAGTCGAATCAGAACCTAATAATCTCGGATCGTTGCTTGGAACCAGCAATCCGCACATTAGCAATCCCACAATATAGAAGGCGCAGACTCTCCAGAATACCTGTTTGGTAGCTTGAGGGACATCTTTCTTTGGGTTCTCAGTCTCAGCAGCTGCCAACCCGACCATTTCAGTACCAGCAAAAGCGAATGCTGCACTGACAAACACTGCAATCACCCCCTTGACCCCGTGTGTAAACGCACCAGGATCATGCCAGTATTTCCCGCCGATATATTCGCCGTGAGGACCCCCGCCGCAGTTGATGACGATGCCAAAAATGATAAAGCCAACAATCGATGCCGTCTTGATCGAGCCCAATATTAGCTCCACCTCGGCATACCCACGAACGCCAAAGATATTGATGAAGAGAATGACAACATAAAAAATTGCTACCCAGACGTCCGGATTGACTGTAGATGCGGCCGAACCATCTTCACGCCAAAAGCCGATGGTCAATGAGGCTGTCACCAACTCCAACGGGAAAAGAATGAGCCATTGCAGAGCATAGTTCCACCCCATTGCGAACCCCCAGGCAGGATCCAAAAATCTGGTCGAATAAGTTGCAAAGGACCCGGATACCGGATACCGCACTGCAAGCTCACCCAAAGCGTGGACAGTATTATAGAGCATTGATCCAATCAGTGAAAACCCGATCAGGACAGCTGCTGGCCCTCCAGAGGTGAAGGCAGTACCAGAGCCGACAAAAAGCCCACTGCCAACACTTCCTCCGAGTCCTATCATCTGCAGGTGTCTGCTTTTGAGCGGTCGCTTCAGTGGCGTCTCTGAGGTGGCTCTGGCTGCGATCTCAACATCTGACATTCCCGATTTTTCAAATTCAGATACATCCATCCGCTTAAATCCGTCAACAAACTTTCTGAACGCACTTTCCTTTGTATAGTTGACTGGAATCGATCCAGCCTCGACATCCGAGCTATTCTCCGAGGAACCAGCGTCCTTATTCTCTGCCATGATAAATGTTCAGTTCTGACGATAAATAATGGAAAGAAGAAAATGTGAATCAGATGTTTTTCAAATTTTCTTGATTCGGTCACAGCCCGTACTTTTCCCCTGTCCCGAGTCAGGAGGACGTGCATACAGGTCATGGCCCGCACGAAATGCGGCTTGATGTGAGTCGGCAAGTTCTTACCAAATCTGGCTTATATAGAGGCATTTTTTGGTGAAACTACATTGAATCTGGCACTTAATGATGTCAAGAATGCTTGGTTCGAAAAGACCTTAAAAAATAGTATTGAAGTGCCGTATTTTATCGGTTAATTTTTTTTTTTCTTTCTCCATTCGGTAAACCCACTTTTCCCGCCCGAGCCAGGAGGACGTGCATAAAGGTCATGGCCCGCACTAAATGCGGCTCAAGATAACCCACAAAAAAAAATTACTCTTAATTTTATTATTATTATTATTTTTTTTTTCTTCAGTAAAAAACGGCAGTGTATCGGAAAGGTACCTGTATCAACTTCAAGCAAGACCGTAACAGCAAAAAAGTTTCCGAAAGCGTTGTCCTTTTTTGTTCGATCGCTGACCCTTGGCGGATGCCCCCCCCACGTAGCACTCGTCCGCTCGAATCAAACCCGACGTGCATACAAAGTCATGGCCCGCACGGAATGCGGCTTGTGAATAACTGTTTTAATTGGTTAACAGGCGGAAAAAGAAACGCTGTTTCCGCGTAAAACGCCTTAAGCTTTTTCTGGACTTAGCAGGAAGTGTGGAAGAAATATACTCAACTAATAACTGCGCCGGCTTCTCAGCTCCCCTATGGTGTGCATGAACCGGCCACTCCACGAGACCGATCCATAGTATACGTAACTTGCTTGAGAAAGTAAAAGGCATAATTTGGACTGCTGCCGTTTAGTGTCAAGGTGCCAGCATTGCTGGAAGCCGTATAAAATCAGGGTAATTCAACTGACATTTGCACCTAACTTATATGCATATCCAACCAAACAGATCCAGATTTAATGTATGTCAATGGCCATGACAATGATATATATATATACTCTTTTTATACTAGAGTATCGTGCCTACAGTATAAGGAGAATCGACCCCATTTTCTAATTTCGGAAAAAATCTCGCTCCGCATTTACAAATATCTCGAAGTCAAGGATCCCAAAAGCATGATGATTTTAACGTCTACACACTTTCGGTTCCGCTGAGTTACCTTTTTTTGATTCAAAAGGGGGTGCTGGCAGCCCGAAATCTGTCGTGCAAGCATCTCTACATCCTCAGCAGATGCAATACTATGCGTCAAAATGTTGAACTATTATTATTTTATTATTATTATTATTTTTTGCCTCCTTTCAAGAAGGAAGTCCGTCAGCGGAGGTTTTGTAGATCAAGTATGGTGTATTACCTAGTAGACGTTGGCCAGTGCTCAGTCTGATAGATTCTTCTCCGAAACAGTAAAAACAACGAGAACATTAAAATTCTTGTTCCTTACCTGAAAAGAAGTGTTCCTTTCAAATATCTGAGAGTTTATTCAGCTTGAAGAATCTTTCCATTATTTAGCATAATTCTACTAAGGTTTCTTCGCTCACTGAGACACGTTTTGGCGAAACAGAGTCAGCGGGCTAATATTTACGCTGCAGCTGTAGTGTGCGTATCAAACATCACCCCCTGAGCTGTCCACACAATGCGCACATTTCCGCTTCGAATTCCAGGTTACTGGATCAACTCCGCCACAAGATGCGATCGCAAACGTCCCCAAGGTTGGAAACTAGTCGTTATCAATGCCTTGTAATATATCTATACAAGTTGACTCTGATGATGTGACTGGCAGGGATGTAGTTAAGGGAACACTGCAATTAGAACTGAAACAAGACACCGGGATCACAAGCATCGTGATAAAGATGGAAGGGATCGCGTCAGTAACTCTATACGATGACAAAGGGAGGCGAAAGAAGCATCTTAACAAGGCCGAAGCTACGGAGGTCCATAAACTCCTCTATCAGACTATGTGTGTATTTCCCCCAAGCGACATTCAACAAACAACCTCTTCAAGAAAGTATACGCTACCAGCTGGTAATTACTCATATGATTTTTCATTCAAGCTCCCTAAAAGAGTCGAATGTGCAAGACACAGTTCGTGCCCTATGACGCATCATGGAGATTATTCATTACCCCCATCATTTAATAAGGTGTGCCAGTTTGCATCTGTTCAATATTTTTTCAAGGCTACGGTCAATCGTTCAGCAGTCTTGAAAGTGAATTCACGAATTAAAAAACCGTTCACATTTATGCCAGTGGACCAAAACACTGGTCTACAAGAACCCATGGCGTATGTTCGTCGGCCGTTCTCCATTCCTCTTCCATCTGATCCCTCGCTGCATCAGAAGCGGGGCACTTTTGATCTCTCAAGGTTATTAACAAGGAGTCCCCAGATAGATTTATTTCTGGAGGCACGGTATCGGAAGTCTGAAGGATTTCTTCCCAGAAAGAAGTTTGCCATAGATTTAGTTGTTGTGTTTCAGACTGCACCGGATCAGCTACACTGTACAACCTTGTACATGAAAGATTTGGAGATTTCACTATACGGCAGGAACCAAATAATCAATCGAGAAAGTAAAAGAAAAGAGATATGGAGGATATGGAATAACCGCGATAAATCGGTAATCGAAATTCAGTTGAAAGGGGCTCAGAGGTATGCGAATGATGGTGACAGTTTATGGGAGGTTCCTATAGATACAGACTTCGTGAATTCTTCCTCTATACCGTACCATGTTACACCTTCCTTTGAGCTTTGCAGCTTCCAACGGTCTTATTTTTTTGATATTTCGGCAAGATTCAAGTTTCCAGATTCTAAAAGATATCAACGTGTAAATCTGATCTTAGACCCTGTCACTGTGCGGTCAGGTGTTCATCAAAACACATTAACCACTACCGATGATACTTTGCCCAGCTATGACGCAGCTATTGCGGATGCCGAATGTCAGGTGTCCTGCAGATAACAGCTAGTACTATTTTTCTGCTACATAATGACGGAAGAAATCTCTAAAATAAAAAGCCGAATTTTTAAAATAGCGAGTAAGATCCGACCTACCTAAATACTGAAGCCCGAACCTGGTGTCAAATCCTCTGGCCCATTCGAAACTATCAAGTCCAGACCACGCTAAAACTCCTGAAACATTGATATTATCAAAAAATACTGCCTGCAAGATTTCATTGAGGTATGCGTGGTAATAATTGACGCGGATGTCATCAGTTAGAGCTTCAGCAGCTGTCAATCTCCCCTCACTTGGAATTCCAATACCCAACTGTGTGATCAAAATACTTTCAGGATTGTACACACGCTTAATCCAATTCAAAGACTCCCGAATATGATAAGAGGTCAGGTTGTCAAGAGGTTGGTAGGCTTCAACACAAACTGGATAAAGTGGGTGGGTATCGTCTGTCAGGCATGTATCTACGTCTTCAGGCGCCGCAATTCTGAGTCTTGTGTTATGCACATTCCAGGCGAAAAAATCTGTAGAGCTTTTCAACAGGGTGGATTCTTTTTTACTGAAAGCTGGTAGCTTTGGACCTAGTGCGTCGACCAGACTCTTTGGATATTCTCCTCCAGAATATAATGGAGTACTAACCCAGCCAGCCGTGTAATCCATGTATCTTTTAAATGCCGCTTCATCCTTAGTTGAATTGGTAGCAGCGTGTGCAAATCCGAAGGAATGCCTCATCGAGATTTTCCCGTCCGGAATAACTTCCCGAAATTTATCAGCAGCTAACGCATGTGCAAGGAGATGATTATGTACACAGCGGTAGGTTAACGAAATATCTGACCCCACACCTATAGTTTGGCAATATGTGACCGGGTCATTTATTGTGATCCACGTATTTACCTTATCAGCAAACATACTGAACACCGTTTCAGCATAAAACGCAAAGTCATAAACGATTTCCCTGTTCATCCAGCCCCCGTATTTTAATTGCAATGCCTGTGGAAGATCGAAATGGGTTAACGTGACTATTGGCTCAATACCCAGCGATGTAAGATGGTCAATCTCGTCGATGTAATGTTGGAGGCCCTCCCAGTTAACAATACCGTCACCAAAAGGGAAAATCCTTGACCATGAGATGGACATTGAATAAGTCGGTATTCCAAAATCGTGCATTCTTTGAGCATCCTGCTTGTACAAGTAATAATGATTTGCAGATATGTCTGCTTCAGTGTGATTCCCCCATAGCTGCTGGTGGAAAAATACATCTGCCACTGCAGGTCCCCGGCCATCATCTTTGACAGCTCCTTCAATCTGATACGCAGAGCTAGCCCAGCCCCACTTAAAGTGTGGTGAAAGACTCTGATTCAGCGGTTGAAATCGTGGCAGTGCTTTTGCCGGTGCTTGAAGTTGTACCTGGTTCAATGGGGTTGGCTCTACGACAGATGATACTGGCGCAGTTGTCACCTCAATCCCCTTCCACAATTGGTCCAAATACGATTGCGAGTATGATGCATCGGTATCACCTGTTAGGTCGGGAGTGGGCGCAGGAAGATCTACAGTTGTTGCTTCTGTTACTGTGACTACAACATCTTGTCCTAAGGCCAGTCGAGTCAGAAAAGCTGACCATAATAGGAAACGCATCTCGATAATGGTACGGCCATATTTGTCTACTCTTTTATATAGTCATTGGATGATTAAATTAATTAATCTGTTCATCTTAAAATGCGAAATGAACTTCGAAATGATACTGTTCTGTGATCGTCACCATCACGTAGAGTACTAGAATTCGGCAACACAACTATATATCAACTAATACATATATTTTACCTGCTGTTTTACGAACATCCACATGACATAGTCACCAAAAATCTCTTCACATCAGGGACCCATAAGCTCTATTAGCTGTCTTCACAGCCCTTTCAATCAGACCTGAATGTACGCACGACAAAAACCCTGCGCGCAAATTCCGCGGTGGGAGGAGGCGATGTCGTGTGGCCTCGCACGCACTATATAACGCTAATTAAAACACACAAGAGATATAAGTAAACAATGAGTGGTTTTGATTTCAACAAGTCGTTCCAATCCCTCTCCGGGTCTGTCACTGAGCTCGGATCCTCGTTCACCCCATTCGCCAAGCGTACTCAACGTCTTTTGCAAGAAAAGCTGGGTAATGCTGATGAAAAGGTACGGTTGTTCTCAATCAATAATTCGCGTCAGGGAAACATATACTAATTTTCTTGTTTTTTTATTAATTAGACTGAACTTCCAGAGGAGTATTTGGAATTAGAGAGTCGCATTGATGCTCTTAAATTGGTTCATCAAAAGCTTCTTTCAGTAACGTAAGTCTGGATTTTAATTCGTGTCCGAAATTAATTGGTACTAACCGATTCTCCAGCTCTCAATATGAAAATGAAGGTTATGATTATCCTCCTAACCTCAGAGAATCTTTTGTCGACCTTTCCAGAACGATTTCTGAAAAAGTGACTACTCTTTCTCAAGCTTCTTCTGCTACCGAGGCTCAGAGTATCCTTACCAGTCCAGGCTCCAAAAAGGAACCAAAGACCCTTAACCACGCTCTCGGACGTGCTGCATTGGCTGGCTCTGAAGGCTTGGGGTCCAACTCTGAAGCTTTAGCCAGCGGTTTGCAGAAGTATGCTGTTGCTCAAGAGAAAATTGGCACCGCCAGGCTTGGTCAAGACCAACTAATTTCAAACAGGGTGAACACGGCCTTATCTACCACTTTAAACACATCGTTGCAGTTTGCTCAAAAGGCACGTAAGAATGTTCACAACGCCAGGTTAACTTTAGATGCTGCAAAGTCCAGCGCCAAAGTCGCTAGACCAGAAAAGCAAGCTGAAGCCCGTGCTCAAGTCGAACAAGCCGAAGACGAGTTTGTTGCTGCTACTGAAGAAGCCGTCAGTGTCATGAAGAATGCTTTGGACACCCCAGAACCATTGAGAAATCTTTTGGAGCTCATCAACGCCCAATTAGCCTTCCACAAGGCTGCCACTGAAACTTTGACCGCTTTAGTCCCAGAGATTGAGCAACTACAGACTGAACAAGAAGCAAAGTATCGTGAAAGCAGAGAGACATCCTGAGTGCGTAAATAAATATATATAGCTGTTTGTTTTTATTATTAATTATGAGTACATCCTCGCGTTTTACCTAATTTCTTTTCGCTGAATGCTTCGGATTTATATACATCTATAAAACCTTTTCATGTTATCGCTTTCCAACTCTAAATTGTTACGCGCCATCGCCGCAACCTTGTCACCATGAGTCAGATGCCAGATTTTAAACTATTTAAAACAAGGGTCTCCTGTAGTGTCTCAACTAAAATATCTTCCATAACAATTCTATTCAATGGCATCCTCTGAACATATTACCTTGTACGACATCTCCATGCGTTATCCAGCCTCTCCAAACCCATGGAAGGCTCGTCTTGCGCTGAATTTCAAACAAGTCGCATACACAACCATATGGGTTCCTCTGCCCGAAATTCCAAAGGTGCGTGAAAACCTTGGAGTCGCTCCTTGTCGCAAGTTTGGTGATGGATCTGATTTATACACACTTCCTATCGTAACTGATCCATCCACGGACTCCAAAATAGGGGATTCCTTCGATATAGCTGTTTACTTGCAAAAATCATATCCAGATTCCGGTGCTGGAGATCTACTACCAGATCAAAAGCTTGATTTCGTTTTTGAGATTGACGGTCCTTTTCTTATTCCGCTGTCAGAGCACAAAGAAGGCGAGTACTCTGAATATGCCAATTTCAACACACAAGTTGATGCGGCATTCACGTCCCATGTCCAATTGATGGCATATAACCTTCCTTTTGATCCGGCCAATGCTGCTGCGTCCAAGGAAATATTCGTTCAGCGTGCCGGAGTCTCCTCCTTTGACGATTTTGAGATCAAAGATGCGGCACGAGAAAAGCTGCTGAAATCGTTCTGCACTATGCTGGGCGATCTCGGCAAGTTATTTTCCAAGGATCCTAGCGGCCCATTTATTCTAGGCAGTCAGCCAAGTTATGCGGATCTGATTGTTGGTGGCTGGTTACAAATGGCCCATGCAACACTCCCGAGTGAAGAGTGGAAGGAGGTCACAAATTGCTATGGAGGTATCTATGGGCGCTTGTATGATGCTCTTGATAGATTTGCCGAAGTCAAATAGACAGTTATCTTATATTAGTTTAACTACGGTTTTACTTTTCATTCAATTAATACCATTTTGCATTATTACAATTAAAGTTTCAAAATATATATTCTCATGCTCAAGTCTAAATAGTAATGGTTCTGACCAATTCGAGATTTCTAGAGCTTGAGCCAACATAAATCTTATACGAGCCACGTTGAACAATCCAAGATTGAGAAACAACATCCCAGACACTCAAGTCCTTCCAGCGGAGATCAAATTGGAAGATATCAGTCTGGCCAGGCACAAGGTTAACTTTGTCAAATCCACGAAGTTGCTTTGGAGCAGATGGGAACTTGTCAGAGGTTGGATATCCAACATAGAGTTGCCCAACGTAGCTCCCTTGAACGGGTCCCTTGTTGGCAATATTAGCTTGAACTCTGTAAGCAGGCTTGAACAAAGCAGGGTTACCACCCAAACCGCCACCCGCAATTGGGGTGTCATTCCTTTGGACAGTTGAATAACCATCCGGATATGGGTATTTACCGTGTGGTTCGCCAAGCTGTTCACTCTCCATCCATGGGTATTTGAAAAACTTGTTGACCTTTGTAAATCCTTCAGGGAAAACAAGTTTCGAAGGATCTGGTTTTTCACTTTTGATTGGTTCGTAACCTGGTCCCATTTTAGGTGGAGTTGGAAGGTGTTCAGCTGGTTTTTCAATTTCGGCGATCTGAAGATTGGAGAACTCGAACTTGGAATATGATAGACCGTAACCAAATTCATACCTTGGGGTTATGTTCTTGTTATCGAAATATCTGTAATCGATAAAAATACCAGTATCAAAGTTGTCTTGTGGACGACCATCTTCCGGAAGCTCATCAACAATCGGAACGTAATCCTTGTCATCTTTAGCAATGGTAAACGGCAAACGCCCGGATGGATTGTTATCACCAAAAAGAGTTTCGGCAATAACTTGACCGGCATATTCACCACTTGGTGGTGTGAAAAGAACTGCAGTAACATTTGGATGGTCAATCCATTTTTCAAGATTAACAGGACCGACCGAAGTAACAACAACAATATTGTTGTTGTTGACTTCAGTAGCCTTCTTGATCAAGTTATCAGCATTGTACCAGAGAGATGCGTTCTTTCTGTCACCGAGGTTACCGTCAATATTAATGAAGCCTTCACCGGAGTCAGCAAGTGCAAAAACAATGTTAGCGTCAGAATACGTGGCGACCTGTTCGTAATTGTCAGTGGCATTGACATCAAAATTCCAATCAACTCCAAGACCATAGTCTTCAGCTCTGCGAGCAATTTCGCTGACTGGAACTTTCAAGAATGGGAAGCGGGCGGTACCGGAACCCCACCCTGAAGCCAAAACACCTTCGGAACATCCATGATCTGGGCAATTGATAGTGCCCTTAGGAGCAGAAGCACCAAATCCAAGAACGCTAATTCTCTTGAGATTCTTTGGTTGTAATGGAAGTGAGTTGTTCTTATTCTTCAGCAATGTCACTGCTTCCAAGGCAACCTTGTGTGCAGCGTCTTTAGATCGTTGTGTTTGAACGTTGATATGCTTGTTAACGACTGCAGTGGCCGAATCATTTGGAGAAGCAGCGTAGATTGGTCCAACAGTATCCAAGGTCCAGGAGTTAAAGTTTGGTCCGCCGATTTCCTTTCTGTTGGCGTCTAGATCGACGTAGTAATAAGCGGCCATAACTCTTACTGCCATATCGTTGAGTCTCGACTCTTCAATAGTGCCGTTGGCAACCGCAGCAGTCAAGTTTCCAGACATGAATGCTCCACCAACACTGGTCATAAGGTCACCTGGCATGTTCATGTCCAACCCAGCTAAAACAGAGGCAACACCAGACTGTTGTGCATTCCAATCACTCATGACAAAGCCAGGGAAACCGAGCTCAGTCTTCAAAACTCCGTTCAGCAAATGAGAGTTTTGACAACCCAACGAATTGTTGATTTGGTTGTACGAACACATGACAGAGCCAACACCTGCATGGACCATCTCAGCAAAAGGCCAAGCGTAAATTTCATGCAAAGTTCGATCATCCAAATTGCTAGAGATTTGTGCTTTGGTGTCAGTATAATTGTAACCAACAGCTTCACTGATTTGTCTGAAATGTTCTTGTTCATTTGCAATGTAATGTTTGGCATTGGCCATAACCCCCTGAGCCTGAATACCGTCAACAGAAATTGCACCTGCAACACCCTGCAGATATGGATCAGCCCCGAATGCTTCCCAAATTCTACCAGCTTGAGCTTTGGTGCCCATTGGACCGGTACAAGGACCAAGCATGATATCCACACCCTTCAACTTGAATTCAGTGGCCATGGCTGCTGCACGCTCATAAATCAAGTCCTTGTTAAATGTTGCACCAGTGGTGATTCCAGGAGGAAAACTTGTCACAAAATCAGCATATCTGATCCCTAATGGGCCATCTTGAATGCTCAAGCCTCTCTGATTGAGTCTTGGAATATCACCTGTGTTACCTACAGACTCACCTTGCATCCAACCGATACCAGACGTGACATTGACCTTTTCAGGAATTGTGAGTTGTGCAACAAAATCTCTTGCCTTTTTGTATGCCGCGTCCCATTTGGCATCGGACACTCTACCACCGAAGGGGGATGGATAAAATGGAGGACTGAAAGCATTATTCAATGGAGAAGATGAATGACTGTCTGAAGTTTGGTTTGAAGTGGAGACCACTTGTCCGCTCACACAAATTGCGAGAACGGTCACCCACAAATACACAATGGTTTGTAACATAGTAAGAGTTTGCTCGGCTCTCACTTTTTTTTTACTATTTTAGGCGACACGCTCACCTTTTATACGATTTTTTCGCCGACAAAAAATCTCCTTGTAAGTGCACTTTTACTGTCGATCATAACTGTTTGTCGATCTCATTCTCTTTCAAAGGATTTTGCTCATTCGTTGAGAGAACAGGGAATGGGAAATTTGACGCAACATGATCATCATCAATGACGATTGATTATACGGTCGGTGGCTGTGGTATTAAACCCTCGATCATGAACATTCCATTTTCCTTTGTTTGAATACATAAATACACACATACGTAGAACTGCCCACGGACTTACAAAAAAAAAAAAACAAAAAAACAATGAAAGGTACCGACAAAAGCCTTTGCTTGTTTTAAAGTGGGGTCAGTTGTGTGATCATCCTACGACTCTCCTGTTTTTCACCATGCAACATTGCATAGCGAGCTATGCGAATTCCGGGAGAATGGCGGGAATCGGCAGCAACGGATAAAATGGGAGAAACTGAACGACCCTGAGAGAATATCAAATAATCAGGGGTCGGAGAGGTTTCGCCGATGGAAGAATGAATGACGCTGTAGGTAATTGCCTGGAAACGGTGTAGATACCAACTAGTGTATTTTTTTATTTTTTTTTATTTTGCCAAATTGGGAATGTATAGTCGTATGATAGATGTAGAAGTCGAGTAAAGGAGGAGAAAGGGCCGGGCTGCAGTCTCAAGTCCGAGGAGCCTCGGGGAGCATACATTTTAGTTTCTTTTTCTTCTGTACTCCCTTTCTTGCAGTGCATGAAGAAACCACTATGCATGCAGGCGAATGAGATCATAGCATTAGCGCTACACCCCGGCTAGTGTATAGCCACAACATACTAGCTTTAATCATTGGTAACCTTTCTAATTGGGCATGACGACCGCCTTTATGTTAGAGGTACGTATAGTCGCATGCGGCAAGTGTGATGGGATAAAATAGGGCTGGTACATTCCAAATCCGTCCATTAAAAGTGGTGCTGTTCGATATACATGTTATAGTATGTGTTCTTGTTCCGGAATTCGGTTTAAAGCGACAATTCGCTACAGCTCCATGGCCATACCCGTTAGTAAGGTAGTAGAGTGCGTATTAGGATTTATTGGAATTTACTCTCAGCCCTGAAATCCTCATTTTCTACTCTACCTGCTACAAATAGCTCCACGCATCGGCTCATAACTGCTCTGCCAAGAAAACTGACGCTGTTTAGAAACCGGGTGTTACCAATTCTGCGTTGACGGAACTAAAGAAGATCTCTAATTCTTCCTTTTTGAGCAATTTTAGCGTCTTAAAGATGTTCTCGCCATGAGCTTCCAGCAAATGGTTAGCACTGGTCTTGCGGAAAGCATTATCTGGTAACTGCGATAGCCCGCTAACTACTGTCTTTCCTGGCTTCTTAAACAAATTTTCAAAATTGTCGTCATGAGAATGCCGCTTCAAATCCTTGACAATGTCGCGAAGACATTGAAGACACTGGTTTCTTTCGTTAGTAACGGCTCTAGCTTGGTGTTTGTATTTCGTTTTAAACTTTTCAAGACCACAGGAATCGGCTACAACTGGAGTATGCTTTTGTCTCAATTCCCACGGGGTAAAGCGGTTAGTAAACTGAGAAGCTAGTTTATAGAGTGCACCTGCATCACTCGGGCATTTGAGCAGTTGTAAAATGTCGTTTCTCTCTCTGATAATGAACCAAAGCTTAAACACAAGCACGATGAAAGTTGTTTTCATTGTAACGGGGTTTTGTGAAAAGCCGTTCACACAAAGCTGGTGAAAGCTACCGTAGAGACTTTCAATACTGAAATCCCAGATTGCTCTTGAGCGGATATGTGTTTTTGGCTGCCAGCAACTAATATTGACCTTGTCAATGAGGAAAAATGACCCTCTTGCGAATACCAACACCTTCTTTCTCAGCTCAGAATGGGTTTTATCTGTTCCACATTCTATAACTTCCTGTGGGAAAACCCTCACTTGCTGTATCTTCCCTAAAAAAGGTTGATAGTTTGGCTGTAGGAACTGAACCTCCTCAACGGTAACATGAGGTATGTTCTCGTCATATTTAATGATTTCAATTCCCGTTAGTTCCTGGTGGGTTGGCCAGCCAGGCAGTACTACGTCGTCTATGCGATCAAGCTGCCGGTACCAGTCAGCGCCGTGGTTAACTCCGTTCATGTTAAGTGCAATGTGGTCTGTGGAGCTATTGATGACACGGTACAATGCCTCAAAATGCCCTAGCCATGCCTCACCGAGCAACATATTAAATCAACTGCATACTGTTGATCGCCGCAAATGAGACTGATACACGTCGATATGCATACATGCAGTATATGCCTGTATCCGAATGTTGACACTGTAGTTAAATCCGTGGTTCCTATTAAGTCGAAGGTTTTTGGATGTACCAAGAAAATTTGCTCACGGAAAAGTTCGACCAATACTCTGCATACCAAGATCGCTGTGCTCCCTTGATTCAGGCACTCTAATAAATCCAGCAAGATAGTTGTTAACGTCAACTATAATTCTTTCTGCCGGTAAACGTATGCATCGGCACGAAGCAAAAGCAGTAGAAAAAGATTGATCCTCCACGTGAATGCGCATGTAGAAATGTCATGCAATGAGTTCATCCGGGTAAAGTATTTAACACTATTAATATTGTAAATCTATGTATAGTTTACATGCTATTGCTCGGTTTCCGAACCGGCTCCCTCTTCCTCATCATCTTCATTATCTATCTTATAAGTGCCAAAAACGTCCCATCTACTCCCAGTGGCGTTTTTTGAGACATACTTAACAAATCTAAGGATCCCGCTGTCCCTGGCAATAAGATTGAATACGTTCCAATCAGCCTGAGAAGTGAGGAGAACAGGATCATCGTCGCCCTCAGTTTGTGCACCATAAACTGCAGGGTCAGCATCATCCGCTTCTTCGTCAACCGTCATAGTAAGCTCATAACCACCAACTTCACCATCCGCCCAACCTTTAGAAGGTGTTAGGCTCAATGTACCTTCCAAAACACTGTATTCTGAGTTGGACGAAGTAGCCAACGTAAAATCATATCCTGGACGAAACCGTCTCGCAATAATATCGTCACTAGTGGGTTTCATCCCCGATAACTTATAGAGCCACTTGTAGAACGACGGGCTTTGGAATAATTCTCGCAACTCCTGCAACTGCTTATGTGCTGCCATTGTATCTGTGGCCGCTACATCCTTTCCTCCATTATCGTTCAAATATAAATACCTAGCTTTATGCGGCGGTCGAGCAACTTGCCACGGTGCACTCACTTCATTGGATTTTCCCGGAACTTTGGCCAAATCGTCCACATCAATAGCCTTCTTTACAATCTTGGCTCGTTCGGGGTTCAGAAATTCGACAATTTCTAGAAGAGAATCATTACAGAACTTTTCGTTTAACTCTTCAAGTTTGTCATCTTGCAAAAGCTTTGGATTGAGATATTGCGCCAAATATTCGGAATCTTCCTCACTAAATTCGGTCACGTTTATTTCATCATGTGTGTGCTCTTCCGGCTTGGGGTAATCATATTCCAGTAGTTTCTGTGTTTCCAATTGCTTCAATGATGATAATCCTTCAATTTTTTCTTGCTCTCCCTCAATAAATCCAGGTTCTCCGCGTTGTGGGATGTGGAACCACCCGGAAATAGACATTCGTGGTTTGTCGACGTAAACCTCTTCCACGTCGTGGAATGACAAACCTGGTTGCACAGTGAAGAATGCAAGTTGATTCCAGGCAGGTGGGATAACCAACTCCCAGTCGGTCGAAGGGATATTTGGAGTTAAAGTAGAGTATAATCTTAAGGCACCGCCCCATTTGGGATCCCAAGGCTCATCAGGGTCGGGCAAATAAAGGATGTAAGATACTCTTCGAGAACCGATGACATCGTCATGATTCAACAAATGGCACCCCTTTTGATAAACGTTGATGGATAGGTCTTTCTTAACTCCTGACAATGGTCCAGCTCCAGTGACATGGGATAAATAATCTCTAAACTCTTGAGAATACAATGAGTTCCGGAGGGTGTTCAATGAGCTTAATCTACTCAATTCTTCTTGACCAAGAGCCGATAAGTTTGCCAAATCCCCAGTCTGGTACACTTTGTAAATATCAGTTTCTTTCTTGGTAAATTGGATTTCTTCCATAATCTCCTTCCTGACATCTCTTAATAAATCGTCATTCACCAATGGTTGTATAACCCCGTGCTTATACGGGCCAGAGTCTTCAATGTACTTTTTTATTGTGTTTTTTCTGTCTGAATCAAACAATCCGTCGGAGAACGCTTCTTTTCCCTCATTGTAAAATTGTTTTGACTTAGTCTTCTCATCATCCACTACCTTCGCCTTTTTTTGGCTGGGTTCGTTTCGTTCGCTTAAGACCATTATTCTTTATTTATTTTTTTGTTTTTGGTACGACGATGTCTTTGCATAATCAGTTCATTTTATTTTAAACTTTTGTTCTTACTTTTTCACTGTGCGGCGCAACACCCTAACCCGGAAGGTCGAAAGGAACTGTTAATTTTATATTTACGAAAACTTTATGACTACCTGGACTACTTGCTTTCCTCTGGTGAGTACTAGATAGAATCACTCTGACATATGTCTAATTGCTGGGCATTTCCGTATTGTTGTGCTGTGGTTCATAAAGAAAGGAAGAAACTACCGCGGGGATAAAAGAAGCCTTGCGTCTACTCGATTCTACCCCATTTATCACTAATTTAAAACATTTCATGAATTAAATTAGTTACATTCTTTTTCGGAAAGATGAAAACATCAAAACAATTGAAAACAATTGAATTGGATAGAAGATGGTTCGACCGGTATTGTTGATCTAACCCAACTTTTCTCTTATGTTTCGGTTGCACGGCAAACAGCAGCAGCGTGCAATGCCGTGGAAAAGTTAGCATATTCTAATGGAATCAAATTACCTAAGTCGCTTTTCCTTTCTTTTTTTTTTTTTTTTTTTTTTTTTTTTTTTTTTTTTTTTTTTTTTTTTTTTTTTTTTTT
>JAJLUR010000077.1:0-33767 GCA_030674225.1 Blastobotrys terrestris | reverse complement strand
GAGAAACAGCCATTAGTTTGCAGATTATGTGACACAATTGACGGCTATAACCGTCTACCCTTCAAGTAATGTATCCCTTTGTTACGAACAGTTTCATTCTACACGAGTCAGATGCGAAAATATATATATTCGTATATGTCTATGTACAGGATAAAATCTAGAGTGGTGAATGTGACCAACTACTACAATAATGTCAATATGTCAATAAATGTCAATAAATATATTCATATACGGAAGTATAAATTATGCGCCAGAGGAACCATATAGGGCTGCCCATTTCTCAAATTCCTGAAGGCCTTCTTTTGAAACGCTCGGGCGAATAGACTTGAGCGACGATTCAAAATCCTGGAATTGAATTGGGCGAATACTTTCGCGAGGTGTAGTCAATAATGCATCGCCTAATGATCTTAATGGTCCCATTGCAGCATCCTTTGCCAAAGCCGTAATATCAGATCCACTGAATCCTTCCGTGAGTTCTAACAATTTACCGACTTCCTCTGGAGAAAGTGCGTTCTTTTGATGTCCAAGCAATCTAGTTAGCTGGTAATACCTAGTCTCACGTTCTGGGAGTGGAATATATTGACGCCTGACAAACCGCCTTCTTGCTGCCTCATCAATTGCCCACGGCAGGTTTGTTGCAGCTAATACAAGCACTCTTTGCACTGCTTCATCAGCATGTTCGCGACCGGCAGCCGCGTGTTGCAAATCACTCCATTGAACTAAAAATTCATTTTTAATTCTCCGGGACGCTTCATGTTCGCCAGAGTCGCTTCGTGTGGAGAGCAGTGAGTCAATTTCATCAACAAAAATGATGGAAGGTGCAAACTGTTTGGCCATGTAAAATAAAGCCCGGACTAATTTTTCTGATTCACCCAAAAACTTGGACGTTAGCGAGGATGCAGAAATTGAGAAGAATGTAGATTGCGACTCAGTGGCTACCGCTCTCGCCAACATTGTTTTTCCTGTTCCCGGCGGCCCAAACAGTAACATACCTCGTGCAGGCTCTCGCAGGCCAGAAAATAGATCAGGGCGTAAAAATGGATAGACCACGGTTTCCTTGAGGGAAGATTTTGCCTGCTCTAATCCTGCAATATCATCCCAATGCACCTCATCACCCTTAATAACAATTTCATTAAGAATTTGCTTAGCAGCAGCTTCGTCTACGCCTTTCAGATTCTTCATGACATCTTTGGCCTTTTTATCCCATTCCGAGAGATTGTCATCGGACTCTTCTTTATCCTTTTTTGTCTCTTCACCAATAACAATTGGTTTTTCAGTTTTTGGAGCAGGCTGTGTATTCAGCGTTGATCTGGGTGACGATCGTGTGGGTCGTGACGATCCCGATGACGCTTGTTTAGCAGATGCCTTGGGGGTCACTGAAGACTTTACGGGCTTTGAAGAGGCTTTAGGAGTTGGTTGGGTTGATTTCGGAGGATACCTTGAAGTTGACGATTGCGGCTTTGGTGTAGCCGTTGTAGTAGTCTTGGCCGCCGAGGCGGCATTGGTGGAGGAGGAAGATTTTGGTGGTTCATCGCTATTATTAGAAACGTTAGTAGCAGTTTTTGTCGAACTTGACACGTTGGTAGCAGCTTTCCGCGGGCGTGGTGACAGCCTGGCTGGTTTAGGAGCCGGGGGTGGTGGCTTAGGCTTCGAAGTGGCTGATGGTTGCTTTGGAGCGCTCTTAGGCTTTGGCGGAACGGGAACATCCACAAAATCACTATCGAAATCAATAAATGGGGTCTCATCGTCCATTAGATTTTGCTTTATGGGTGACTTCCTGCCACCTGCCGAATTTCTCGTTGGCTCCCCGCTCACCTTGTTAAACCCGGCTGCCTTGGCTCTCATCGAGAACTTTTCGAAGCCATTGTGGTTTGACGTTAACGAAGACGTTGGGGTATGATGACTATTGGTTAGCGAATCGTTCTTAGCTGCCGCAGTTGGTTTGGAATCCCAGGCCAATACGGCGGCCTTTGCCGAAGCGGTTCCAACTTTCTGCCCATTGGAGATTTTTCCAGGTTTAGCGGTCCGAAGGGTCTTTACCATAGTGCGCTGCTGTTGAGGAGGGGAGGACCCTTGCTGTTGTGGCTGCTGTAACAATTGGTCCTGGTGCTGCTGCAGGACGTGATGGGGTTGCTGCTGAGGCTGTGGAGGATAAAAGCCATGTCGTCTAGGCGGATCCAGCGAGGTAGTGGATTTCGATCGACTCTTATCTATGTCATTATATTGGCGGTCGCGGGGCTCTGGGGCGATATTGTTGCTAGATCGGTAACCGTACATCTGTGGCCGATCGTGGTTAGCCCCGGATTGACCATAATTGCCGTAATAGCTGTCAGCCGGTACGTTCAAATACGGCGACGAAGGATGACTGGGCGATTGCTGGCGACACGGCTGCTGTTGATGCTGCTGCTGCGTGCTACCATAGCGGGACTCCAAAAAGCTGACCCTCTCAGTGCATTGTCGCTCGATATCCAAAATTGAGGCCATCAGACTCTTTTCACCAGCAGATCTGGGCGGTGTGGCCTCTAGAGAGCTCAGACGCTCGCCAATCGCCTGTAAATTGGCCTGCCAGGCGCTCAATGCACTATACCCATCACCCTTTGTCTCTAGCAATATCGCGTGAACGGACGACTCATAAGCCTCATCGTAGGTCTTTTGTAGACTATCCTGCACATTATGTCGTCGACTAGCTCGGATCAGGTTCATTCTTTAACAAAGAGGGTGTCTAGTCATGTATAAAATAGTATGCAGCTATCACTTGCGTCCGTACATACACAATGAAAGTGGGAAGGTTGGGATATTAGACATCATTAAAATATCACAGAACACCAAAAAAAAAAAAAAATAAAATAAAATAAAAAAAATAAACCAAAACACAATGACATAACATAGTCTCAGATTGTACATACCAAGCGACGTAATGGGCACGGCCATTCAATAACCATGCGTTTGCAGCCATGTAAGGGAAAGCAGTGGATTGCTTCCTATCGAATTTGCCAATTGATAGCTGCTACGCTCTATACAGTAATTATCTAAGCTTTTCTTTCTCTTCCCTTTCGGAAACGAGCTAAAAAAAAAAAAAAAATTAAATAATAAAATTAAAAATAAAAATAAAGGGTCGCCTCTGCTGGCACGTCAGCATGAACGGTGTTGCCGTGGCAACCGTGGCAAGGCACGGCTGTACCCCAAATTGACAACTCGCGCATAAACAGTGCATTTAAATAAATGTAAAAATAATCCTTCGGCGGACTCGCTACCACTGGAGGAATATAAGGTCTTTTTTTTTTTTTTTTTTTTTTACTCAACTTGCTTACCCCTCTCCCTCTTCACCCATTGGGTAGGTCTCCCATAGGGTCTAAATGAAGGGTTATACGCGCGCAGACACAATTCCTCGTTGACCTCTATCAATTTACGGAACTGTGAGGACGAAACCTACTGCCGAAAAGCTCAATTGTTCTGCGCCTAGAAAAAGAGAAAATCTATTACCAATAGAGCACACGCTCTCAATTGATTTTTCTCACTTCGGATAACCGTACCAGTAGCCGGGTTAGGGTCGGTGCGCGTTTTTGCGGTTACGCGGTCTTTTCTATGTGTTCAGCCAATTTTCGGTTCCCTCCCAAATTGAAAAAAAAAAAATGAGTGATGGAGCATAATAATCCCTTTCTTTTTCTATTTGTTTAAGGACACACGAGCCATGACACTTTTTGGAGCACTTCGAAGTGCCAGTCGAGGAGCGGGCGGCGCTGTGAAAATGAGCCGAGCTGCTATCCGTCCGCAAATTCGTTCAACAATGCCAATCCGATCGTCTGCAGTCCGATTCTATTCTGAAGAGCAAAAAAAGCCTGAAGAAGACAAGAAAAAGAGCCAGCAGCCAGAATCCCTGCTAACGGATGACGTTCTAGCCAAAGCTGGTATGGAGATCCCCGAAAAGGAAGCTAAACAACAACAAGAAGAATCTGAATCAACTGAATCCACCGGTGCGACCGAAGAACAGAAAAAGAGATGGAAAGGAACCGCTAAGAAATCGACTGACCGATCCAGCACCGACATCAAGCGTGAGCAGCGATCCAACTTCTTTTACATTGGTATGCTTGGTGCTGCCCTTGGTGGCGCTCTTTATATGGCCCGGGACTTGGATTCTGAGGAGCAAAAGGCCCATCCAGATGTCGAAAATGGGCCCTCTCCAGTCGCAGGATGGAATAGACTTTCCACCAGGGTTGGAGACTTCTTTAATTATTTCAATGAACCAGTTTTTGACGAATTGCTTCCAGATCCGTTACCAGAACCATATGGCCGTCCATTGACCTTGGTACTCGGTTTGGATGATCTGCTTATTCACAGCGAATGGACTAGAGAGCACGGCTGGAGAACTGCAAAGCGACCAGGTCTCGACTACTTCCTTGGTTATCTCGCACAATACTATGAAATCGTTATCTTTTCGTCCACCTACATGGCATATGCTGAAAAAACTGTCGCTGCATTGGACCCTTATAAGGCTTCCATCTCCCACGCCCTTTTCAGAGAAGCCACCCGATACAAGGACGGGAAGATCATTAAGGACATTTCCCATCTTAACAGAGATAATGCCAAAGTTATCATGGTTGATGCTGATCCTAACGCTTACTCCTTGCAACCGGATAATGCCGTCGCCATGGATCCATGGAAGGGAGATGCTAAGGACAAGGACTTGGTCCGTTTGATTCCATTCTTGGAATGGGTCGCTACCCAGCCGGTCAAAGACGTTCGACCTATTCTCAAGTCTTTCCAAGGAACCAACGTCCCAGACGAGTATGCTCGACGTGAGGCCATTGCTCGCAAGCAATGGGAAGAAGACTGGAAAAAGAAGCACGAATCCAACCAATGGGCGTCCTCATTTCTCGGCATGAAGCCAACTGCGCCACCAATTCCAATGATGCCACAAGACTACATTCGTCAAGAAGGCCAAAAGGGCTATGAAGCGTTCCAGAAGTATCTGCAAGAACACGGAGATAAGATGCTGCAGGAGGAAAAAGAGAGAGAAAAGGAAATCTTGAATGAACAAAAATTCACTCTCAACAAGCTTGTCACTGAGGGTATGCCAAAACCTGAAGAAATTGCTGAAATTCAACAGAAAAAGGAGCAAGAAAGACAACAAGAGCAAAAATGATGTAAAGAATTTTGTATCAATCTGTAAATATATGGCAAACTATTTTGGAAAAAAGAATCTTGTATTTCAGTATGTTCCGAAAATTTTACGTTATTGCAATTCGGCTTCTTTTTGTGTTTTTTTTTTCGCAAAACCACTACATCAATACCACACACGGTTTTACTTTCAGTGGTACGTTGAAATTGTGACTTCACAAAAAAAGAAAAGAAATCATCACCTTCTGAAACCGCATTAAAACTGAGCCTTGAAAAGGTTGTCAACTTGCACGACCCCCCAAAAAAAAAGTTCCCTCCCAACAACCATGATTCAAGATTTTAAGAATTATCTGGCCTCGGCTAGGCAGTACCCCCCGGCTCTAACCACTGGATTGACTGCCTTTCTAATTCTTTTTGGGCTGGTGAGAACTATTTTCCCAAGTTTCGGAAGCTCGCTTTCCCTAAAGGCCACCACACTAAAAAATTTCGAGTGTAAGAACACTAGATAGACTTACAAGGGGATAAGCTGACGCGTAATTTGACTCATTTTTTAGTGAATAGCTTGTCATTTTACGCCACCATCCATATCAACCTGCTCCATCTACTTTTTAATGTCATATCATTGTATCCTCTGGTACGGCAGTATGAGCTTGTCAATGGTACAGTGAGGACTGGTATCATTCTAAACGGTAGGTGAAATTGAAACAGCCCATATTGCAAGAGTTGTCGCTAATTGGTCGTTATAGTCATTTCAGTCGTTCCTGGTGTCGTTTACTGCTTTTTTGCATGGGTTTTGGATTTGGAGAATGAACTACTCGGCGCCAGTGGATGGTGTTTCTCTTTATTAGGTTATTTCACTCTCGCAAGGTTCCGGCAAACGCCAAGTTATACAATGTAGGTTGGATGAAAAACTGCTTAGAGTGCACATTTGCTAACAGACTATAGTACGCAAGACATCTCTATTCCCACTTGGACATTGCCGCTAATTCCGCTAGTCCTGATAAGGGTTTTGGTTCCAAATTCAAGTTTCTTTGGTCACTTGCTAGGCCTAGGAGCTGGATGGCTGTTGGAAATGGGCTATCTTAATTTCATGTTTGTCAAGTCCACTAATGTTGTAGAATGGATTGAAAACAAGTTAGCCCGTCTTATTGCGCTTATTCCTCCTCAAATCGAATATATAACGGAGGTCCGAGCTAGAGAGACTAGAATAACAACTGAAACTAGTTTGCCTGTTGTAAATAATCCGGCATTTCAAGGTCCGGGTCATCAAGTAGGGCAAGTTTAATATATATGATATTACAGATTATTAGATGCTGTTTTGAAATCTTCTTTAATAAGAGAGGGCGTAGTACATGCATTTTTTTTTTCCTTTTTTTATAGATTTTCCCATAAGTATCCACCCTACGAAACCTGTCCAGCATTGCCGGGAGTATTTAAAAATTTTTGATCCAGATCTACTTTAAGCCACTTCGTCCAGAATTATAGCAGGCTTAATGAATTGTCAACTTATTTTTTAACAATATGCCCGGAAGTATTGAACAACTTTTGTATAATACGGTTTGTGTAGGGAAACCGTCCGCATATGTTTTTATTTTACTTTTCTACGCGAATCCTAATCATGAATATTAAAGATACATGTTAGTCAATGGGTGAGTTTTTTTTTTTTTTTTTTTTTTTTTTTTTTTTTTTTTTTTTTTTTTTTTTTTTTTTTTTTTTTTTTTTTTTTTTTTTTTTTTTTTTTTTTTTAACGAGTGAAGTCAATCGGTATAACATAGGAGTACATTCGTGAGCTCAACGAAAAGTTTGCCGGCTTTACTTCATCTAACTGGGTTGACTTTAACGTTTCAATTTTGCGATATCTAGAGTTGTTGGATATATAGTCGCAGCAAGTATCCTCTGGGAGACAGGAACCGAACGACTTCTCAACAGTATCCCACAAGGTAATGTGTAACGTTAGAGCAATGATTGTCAGAATGAAAAGAATAAAACTCTACAATAGCCGGATGTGGTCTTTTGGCTTGATTTTCTACACCGTCGTGGCTCGCGTGTTGCCTACCGTGCTACATTGCGAGTTGAATTTTTCACTTTAGGACAACCCTCAACAGACAAACTTCTATAGCTACTAGAAACGATAAAAAGCAACAACCATGGCACGACAAACGTTCGCTGGGCTGGTTGTCAGTCAGGGAAAGATGCAGAAAACTGTCAAGGTCCGAGTGCAACGGGTCAAGTTCAACCGATTAGTCCAGAAGGATATTGTGCATTATAAGGATTTTTTAGTCCATGACGAAGCAGATAAATGCAAGGAAGGTGACGTTGTGAGAATAGAATATGTAAAAAAGTTTTCTCCTCGGAAGGCATTTGCTGTGACTGCGATTATGAGGAATAAGGGTACCGAATGGATGAGATATCAACAGGAAGCTCCAGCGAAGGTTGCAGCCGAAGAATTTGAAAAGCTCGAAAACTACAAAGCTGAGCGAGCACAACGACAAGAGAGTGTGGAAAAGGTTGAAAATCTAAGGAAATTACAAAATTCAATTCATTCTGATCCTAAATTGCAAGAGCCTAACCAACAAAATACCGAAGCTATCAAGAGCATCCAACAAAAGTACGGTCTTTCTAGCTGGCCTCCAACTCCCGATATGACTAACCTCAACTTATCAGCGTTAAGAGAAGAGCTTGATGAGATCAAGGTTCAGATTGAAAAGAGGGAATTTTTGAAAAAGGCAAAAGATATTGTTGATAATCATCCAGAAAAAGCCAGCCAGATTTTGAAGGAATTAGGCAGAGAAGACACTAAAAAACGAGGTGTCCAAAAGAACATAATTGCCACCTATTTCCAAAGACAATTTCAAAATAAGAATTGATACTTTGAGTATAATAATCCCTTGTAAATAAGAGTTCTTTTGTATGTATATCTATTTTGTCCCAAAACGAGGTTTTTTCCCTCTGCTACATCATACACACCCATTAAAAAAAAAAAAAAACCGCAAATTTTATGCTTTACCACACTAGGTTTTTAAAGGTACCTAGTGCTCGAAAAAATGGCAAAGGGTATCTGATCAAAGTTGTATTTTCCCTGACAAATGATTTAGGTGATGAATTTTTCTATGGTGATTGTGACATCGAGATCAGTATTAACGACAAATCCGTCGCTATTATACAATGGAAATCAGGTATGAGAAGCGTCACTTTCCAGCATGAAACAAACAAGCGGGGGAGTGTAGTAATTCGTGCTAGAATTATTGAATCCACAGTCCAGGATCACCTAAATGATGTCGAAAATCACAGAATCAACGGATTTTTCCCGTTAAAAAGCGAACCTTTACTTCTTGGAAATAAAGATATGGTGATTTGCGAAAAACTGGCAATTCGTGAAATGAATTTCAAAAATGCAAAGGCTGGCCATATATCTCTGCAATTGTGTGAAGAAACGGGCGAGTCCATTGCCAAACACCTTTGGGATGGCGCCATTATAGGAATGTATGAACTGCTCCAAACCGATGCTATTCCGCTTCCAGAGAATCCTAAGAACATAATTGAATTAGGAGCGGGATGTGGGTTAGTTGGGATTGCCATGGCTCGATTGTACAAAAGAGCGAATGTGGTTTTAACCGATTTAGATGACGCCGAAGAAATATGCAAGCACAATCTTTCCATTAACAACGTTCCTAACGCTAACTTTCAGTTGTTTGATTGGAATGAAGATGACAAATCTATAACAGAAGTTCCTTGGGATTTGGTCGTTATCACTGACTGCATCTATAACGATGACTCCTACGCTGCCCTTATCACCGCATTATCAAGGACTGCCAACAAAAATACCCAATTTATCATGGGGCACAAACATCGTCATTCGGATGAAGAAAAGTTCTTTGGTCAACTTGAACAAAATTTTGTTATAACTCACGACCAAACGGTACAAAAATTTGGTCAGCCAATTCGTTTGATTGAATTCAAGTTGAAATGAATTGGAACGGCGTTTTTGGCGGCAGGTTTGGGGGAATAATTCGTGCCGGTTGTGGTATAATTGGTTTCAGGTATCTGATATGTTTTCGTAACATAAATATGCTCTGCACTGTTGCTGGCACTGTTAGGAGAAACCTGGCGTCCTCCCACCACCGGCCAAATTGAGATTGGTGATTCTGCCAAAAGTAGGTATCATATAGCAGTTAGCCACGCCAAATGGATCCGAAACTAATCCGTTTAAATATTATAAGCTCAAATTATTGCGTATGCACATAGACGAACTTGGCATGTTCTTGTTGTCCAAACACCGCTTGATACCATGTTCTTGTAGATAGCCAGGAATAGTAAATAAACCGATAGTTCCAAGCTTAATCCGCAACATATTTTTTCAACTTAATATTATATCTATCGACCATTAGGAATAGGAATAATTACTAAAAACTGTCGAAAATTAATTCAAGACAAGTGCTGATCCCGCCGATCTGATATATCGGCACGAGTTCGCGGGTTTCCGACGCCGACAGTGTTTTTCTAGTTTTTTGGTGGTGGGAGCGTTTTGCCCCTCCCCAGAGAACAGGGTGTACCACTTATAACAATAGACTTATTACATATTTGAGTAGCCAAAGTTTGGGTTTGTTGAGTCTCACGTGTGAAATTGAGAATATAAAATTGGGTAGTACTCCATACTGCAGACAGTTGCTGAAACGACAAGTGTACAAGTTTACCCCATAGCTTCACACACATCTTTATGACTTCTGCATATCCCGGAAACGAATTTGAGCCAAGTGGGAAATATAGCCAGCAGGAACTAACAACCTCCTCCCCTTCTACTCAGCATCCTTTACCACGTCCTTTAGGAATGATTAGTGAATGGTCAGGATCCGATGAGCAGATCCCGGGTTCACCGACAAGTCCATCCCCCGGGTCCGTCGAGCCAACTCCGAATCTACCTGATGTTCTTGGCCATGAGGCGACCTTAAGGGATGAAGATGATATCATAGATGACAATTCCATCTCAGCCGAAGAAAAGTCCAAAGGATTGCAACAGATATTGTTTATTGCGTCTAGTAATGGCGATGTTGATAAAGTGCACCAACTTTTGGGTGGGAAAGCCCGAGATTTTATTAACATCGATGCTAAGGATGATACAGGATCGACCGCATTGATTTACTCCAGTTGTTTTGGTAACGAAGCTATTGTAAACGAGCTATTGCGATATGGGGCTAGCCCGGATGAACAGGACAAACATGAATGGACAGCATTAATGTGGGCGATTAATAACCATCATATTTCAATCGTCAAGTCGTTGCTTGATAACGGAGCTTCTATTCATATTAAAACCTCTACAGGCCGTACGGCTACGGACTTTGTTTCGACCCACAGTGAAATTTATAATTATATGAAGGACCACGGATATATTTCATCTGGAGAGCCTGATGATTTCTATGATGATGGAAAGGATCCTAACGCAGCACAATTTGGCGACGAGAACATTATGATGGAAAGTGCTGTGAATCTGGACGTAGACATGGCCAGGTTAGGGTTCAATGATTCTCCTAGCATTTTTAATGATAAGGAAGACCCACAGTTTGTTAATTTTGATGAAAACGACCAAGATAACGATGATGGCATAGAGCATCCACCATTCGTCTGGGATAAGGTTTTGCCAGACCAAATGTTTGTATTTAATGAAGCCGATATCCCAAAGATTTTGGATGAGGCCATCACCAATATGGTCCCACAAAGATCGCATGCACAAAAGCCAATTCCCGCTAATATGATATTTTTGTGTGCCCGCTACGCCCATACATTGGGGAATGAAGAAACTTTGGAAAATTTCCTTGATCCAGTCATAACTAGAGCACGGTCGGTCATCAAGGAGCATTGCCAAGACGTTGCATTCATGGCGTTCTGGCTTTCTAATTTGACACTGATGATGTATTATTTTAGAAAGGATAGCAATTTGTTCCCGATCACAGTCGCTTTTCAGGAACAACTGTCCGAGTTGATTACTGACGTGTACGTATGGATAACACAGGATGTTGAAAGGAGGATGGATAAGCACTTGGACGCTTCAATTCTGGATCACGAAACTATTCCTGGGATGGATGATATTCACTATCAAAGCGAATGGAGAATTTTCCGGCATAAAAAGCAAACTCTCACCCACAAGCAAGAAGTTGAACAAGTCACTCGGCCTCCATCTCCAAAAAAGAAGGCTAAACCTTCTCCACGGAATATTACCTCCACGTTGAGTTCGGTGTTGTTTGTCATGGATCTGTATGATGTTCATCCCATCATCACAGAACAGATCATCTCTCAGCTGTTGTACTGGTTAGGCACTGTTCTGTTCAACCGAGTTATGACCAATCGTAAATATCTGGCAAGAAGCAGGGCCATGCAAATTAGGTTAAATGTTTCTGCAATTGAAGATTGGTCAAGAGTGAATAACCGTCGACCTGAAGATCCGGATAAAGAGTTTGAAGGGGAAAAGCCCCAGATGAAATATCAATCGATATCGGAACTTTGCCAATCTCATTTCACACCATTGGTTCAAATCTTGCAATGGTTGCAATGTTTCACTGGTTTTGGAGATGACTTCACCAATGTCGTTGCTACTCTACAACAGCTCACTAGTCTCAATCCATCACAATTGTTACATGTTGCCAACAAGTATCGCGCGGAAGTTGGTGAGAAAGGTCTTTCCAAGGAATACAAGAATTATCTCTCCCAATTGAATTTGCATTACAAGAAGCAAGGAGATGAGATCAGGGAAAACGGTGAATCAGAAGAAAAAAAGGAGCAGGAAAGTGAGTCAAAGGTACCGAAAGACTCAAAAGACCCAACTGGGCCAATCAAAGCAATCCCTAAACAAGGTGATGAGCTTTTCCTGGATGCATCGGTTGTACTTCCGTTTACGATCCCAACATTACGAGAAATGATTATTACATGGGGTGCGGGTTTGGGTGGAATACATTCAAAGAGAGCAAGACGATATGAGCCATCTTTGCCAACTGAATTCTTGGACAAATTTGAGAATGACGAAGAAGACGATGGTCAAAAGCCTGTGGTAGACCCCCTTTTTAGAGATATTGCAATGCCGCAACCGTCTGTTCACAAGGCTTGGGGTGAAGATGCTGAGCTTGATTTCGATGAAATGAATACCAACGTTTGGTAAAAAAAAAATGCATAATGAGAATATATATCTTAATTAATACCTCTGAATCGATATGGTTAGCTGTAACAAACTTTTGCCGGCTTGAATGTTGCGTTTACTAGTGTTCCAAAATAAATCTACCTAGATTCGAACGGTAACCCACCACCTAATATCAGTTGGGAGAAGAGCTATATGTGCTGACTCCCCTTAAAACAATTCACCGGCCTTTTCCTCGAACAACAAACAGCTAAACAATGTAAGTTGATAGATAGTTTTTTCGCCGACTTTTGCTGATTACTTTTTCATTAGGTCTGAGCTGGATTACTCTCCTCCATTTGCATCTTTTTTTGGGTTTGCAGGGTAAGTTGCGTACCATGTGGTGGGAAACACGTACTAATAGACAGCTGTGCGTCGGCCATGATCCTAAGCTCTGTCGGAGCTGCAATCGGAACAGCAAAGAGTGGAATTGGTATTGCCGGTATTGGTACCTTTAAACCGGAGCTCATGATGAAAGCTCTTATTCCAGTTGTTATGAGTGGTATTTTGGCAGTTTACGGATTGGTCGTCAGCGTACTGATTGCAGGTGGTATGGCTCCCGATCAACCATATTCATTATTTAACGGATTTATGCATTTGGGGTGCGGTCTAAGCGTTGGGTTTGCCGCCCTGGCTGCAGGTTATTCAATTGGTATTGTCGGAGATGAAGGTGTCCGTCAATTGATGTACCAACCTCGTTTGTTTGTCGGAATCGTCTTGATTCTTATTTTTGCTGAAGTTTTGGGACTCTATGGGATGATTATTGCATTGATTCTTAATACTAAAGGTAGTGGTTAGAATGTAAAATATTAATTAACGTTTGGTCCGACAAAACATACGTCTGTGTTTGCTATTTTTGAGCTTGTGTAGTGATACGCATATGCATATGCATATTCATCTTATCGGACCTTTCCAAAAGGCGAAAAGATATCAACTTATTACATTCTAAGCATTGGGATGATGGCGACTCAATGTGAGATCTGTTGTATGCATATGCATAGTTTGGAATATACTCCGATAGTATGTCATATTTTTCCTCGTTTTGATACTCGTAAAACGTCCGATCATTACCTCTAGAATTATGAAATGCAAATTCACCCATGATTCAATGTAGTCGGAGCAAGGTAAGTCAACTTCAATTACTTTCTATGGAAGGAAAAATTTGTGGACAAATTATCTCGGAAATTGAACATTCAGGATTTTGCGAAACTGTTTCTATACATCTTGGAGACAGCCGAAACCTTTATGTCTCTCATCCCATTTACCGAGTTGCGAGATAGTGATTGGTCACCATACCTATTTTTCAACCCACGGTCTAGAGAGTACAAAACCAAGTAAAAAAGGTACAGGTTTTAATAATACAATATATTAATAAACTAAGATAAATCCATTCTATCGCCTTCACCGCCATTAGTAAGAGTAGCTGCACCCTTATCATCGATGAAAAGAGAAGCATTGTCATTGAGGAAAGATACTGATCGATCCGAGTCAAGGAACAAAGTGTAAGCCCGCTTTACATCATCAATTTGAATGGCACTCTCTTTACGCTTGCTTGCAATAACATTAGAAACCGTGATCAGATTAGAAGCATATCGTAAACTCGTTTCACCACCAATCTTGGTCAATAACCCGTGAGCTTCTGGAGATAATTCGATCTCCTCTTCCTGCGCCCGGATTGAAAGAATTTGCCCAATTTCTTCTTCAGAGTATGGTTGCGTCGAAATAATGATAGCACGATCTAATAAATCAACTGGGACACCGTGAGAAGACTTGTAATTTGTCCCCCGGATCTTTGTGAGCCCTCTATTAGTTGCCATGATGACAATTGGTGCAAGATTATCTTCAAGGGCTCGATTAATGAATGAGAAACATTCAATATCCAACATGTGGACTTCGTCAATAAACAAGACACCTGGAATAATGTCAGCTTTCCCTTCTTCCTTCCAGTCTACGACTTTTGTGTTGATTTGATCCCTGACTTCAGAACGAATTTCACCAGTGTCACCAGAAAAAAGAGCAAGGAACCCTTGAGACCGGGAGTTGATGACGTCAATCTCGTGGAGCGAAACTGTATGAACAACTTCTCTTCGTTTCTGTAATTCTCCCTCCGGACAGTTGACAAATTTGGTATCAGCTCCCATAGCATCGTAATCCCGGGAACGAGCATATGAACGACCCAATTTAGTAATCTTACCCGAGGCCTTATCAATAGTAATAACGTCACCTGCAGTGATCTTCTCCTTGGACAGAGAGTCAATCATCTTATTACCCAATTCATAAACTGTCTCCATATCTGTAGTCTTGATTGTTAGTTTACCTTGTTTGTGGCCACCGGTGACTGATCGATCGATTTGAATTTCAGTCACTTCACCTTCAATGAGCTCGGTTTCTTCCTTGATCTTGATACCAATGGACTTTCGAAATGCCTGTGTCAAAGCTTCCGTTTTGGACATTTCTAATGAAAAAATCTCTGATCCTGACATTGTAGTGAAAGGGACATCACTTCCTAAGCTTTGTGATATACCCATCGCAATTGCAGTCTTACCGGTAGATGGGGGACCTGCGAAGAGGGTTGCCCTACCAGCAATTTTCTTATCCTTAACCATTTGAACTACAACACCAGCAGCCTTTCTCGCCTTAACTTGACCCACCATCCCTTGGGAAGAGCCTCGCGGTGTCAATCCATCTGATTCTAGTCCTAGCCCGGATATGTGGGAATGTGCAGCGATTAAGTTCAATCCCCGCAGTTCATTACTTCCTTGTGCAACCGTTGATATCGAGGCCATGTTATTGTTATTTTTCTCGTTAGAAGTATATTCTCGGAACAAACAACGCGAAAGTGTGCTGAACAAAATTATCCTACAAGAAAAACCTAACCCTTAACCCTAACCCGAGCATCTAAGTATGATTGTTAAAATGAAGAATTGAACTGAACAGAGTTGCAATTGGACTAAAGGGGGTTTTCAAATCTTATCGGTTATTTGGTGGAGTAGTATTTGTTCACTGTGATATGCAAATAAAGTGAGTTTAGCTGTGAGATTGGGTAGAATGAAGGCACTAATTTTTACCATAACAGTTAGATTTTCCAGATACTCTCGCGTCCAATTGAGATATATATTATTAGAGCCAAACCTTTTTAGTGTGATAAAATTTTAGTTTAGCTTGGAATAGCTTTTCCGACTGTTTTTCAACATTTGTACATTTCGCTGCGCAATCATTCAATAGCAATGAGATATGGTATTATAGATGGTGTTTGTTCAATTGTTGTGAACTATATATGTGAATGCCTCTCTGCATATCCAAATACATAGAGTTTGTACGCATAGAATGATCCATTTGAACCAAAGGTTTCGCCGATGACTTTTTTACTATGCATATGCACACACTTCATTTATTAACTACATATTCGTATATTGTTTTTCTAATTTGCATACGCCCAGGCTTGAATAAATTATTGTACAGACGTTATAACGGTCAATGAGGCTAGTTTGGATTTAGAAAGCCATAATTCTTTTTTTTTTTTATTTCATTAATGGCATACTGCATTGGTATCCATGCATATGCATATGTATATGCCATATGACATACAAATATGGCAAAAAACCCATAGAGGGTGACCAGAATCTTTTCCCATGCATACTGCAAGCTAAAAGAGCGGTATATAAGGTCTAATTAGTGTTTCACTATTTTATACAAGGATTCTGACAAAAAAATAGTCCACTTGCATGCAAATCTTCGAGGTCAAAGTGGAGGTAAGTCTGATATGCATATGCAATATGTACCTAGCCTTATCATATCGTCCTTACAATGTAAATTCATTTGAACAAACCAACTGGAACATTCATCTACTATATTTGTTGTATGAAATTCAAATTTATCTGGTTGTTGACGTATTATTTCAATGGTAAGGAATCATAATAAAATTAAACAAGCGAATAGCAAACTAACATTTAGAAAATCAACACACTTCGATAACAAAAAAGCCACAATGATACTGGCACGGTCACAGTCTTCAGATAAAAAAAACTAACAAGCCAAAAAAAAAAAAAAAAAAAAAAAAAAGGGCTCCAAAAGCAAATGACCAGATGACCAGAATTATTCGTGCTTAACACTGGATTAGTCCGGGCCTGCGTGATTCGCCAAAAATCCCAATTCAATGCCGGCCCCCGGCATTTCGGATTCTTCCACCTTGACAGAATGGATATCTTAAACGACTTAACGTACGCCCTAGCATCATGCTTGACGTGTTTCCAGTCACCTGTCTTACGGGTTGGCCGTCATAGATTCAATATCGTCAAGTTATTAGGTGAAGGGGGGTTTTCTTATGTCTATCTAGTGGAGACCGGAGACGGAGCTCAATATGCTCTCAAGAAGATCCGCTGTCCGTTTGGCCCGGAAAGTGTTCAGGTAGCTATGAAAGAAGTGGAAAACTACAAGCTATTTGACAGTGAATCAGTTATTCGACTGGTTGACTCCAGTGTCGTACAGGAAAAAGATGGATCGAAGACAGTCTATGTTGTGCTTCCGTATTACAGACGTGGAAATCTACAGGACGCTATTAACGAGCATTTAATGAATGGTACACATTACGACGAATCCCAACTGATTCCACTATTTATTGATATATGCAACGCTCTTAGAGTGTTCCACAGGTATCACGGAAAGCGTGGTGGCTCGGGGCGAGGTCAGGTGGATGAAGATGATGAAGACATGGCACTATTGGAAGGAGAGGAAGACACAGCTTTGGAAGAAATGACCCCGTATTGGCATGGCGATGTTAAGCCGGCCAATATCATGTTGAATAATGAAAATAAACCGGTTTTGATGGATTTAGGGTCGTGTCAAAAGGCCCGTCGTAACCTGCAAACGCGGAAGGAAGCGTTAGAACTGCAAGATTTGGCGGCTGAACATTGTACCATGCCATATAGAGCACCAGAACTCTTTGATGTCAAGACAGGAAGCCACGTGGATGAGCGCATAGACATTTGGTCCCTGGGATGCACATTCTTTACGATAATGTATTCCTCATCTCCGTTCGAGCTTCAAACTGCAGAATCGGGTGCCAGTTTGAATCTTGCAATTATGAATGGTACGTATAAGTTCCCCTCCTTCCCCGAGTATTCTTCTGGTCTCAAAAAAGTTGTCGAGTACTGTCTGACTGTGGATCCGGATGAACGTCCCTTCATAGATGACGTTTTGCAGGAGTTGAATCGTCTATGATCGTGATAACCATTACTGCCTATATGTGAGGATGTACGAGATTAATATTAGTTCATATTTAATGCATTAGACTGTCTGCTGCACTCTGTACCGGAAGCAACAGCAATACACCGAAAACATTTTATTAATATCATATGCATAGCTCTATGCATAATTCACTTCTTCGTGAATCGCGACCTTGGGAATTAATTAACTATATCCGACGCTTCAAGTCGAAGAAGCTTTACATACTAGTTGCACGTGACTATGTTGCCTATCGCGCCAAATATTCATTCAACGTGTTAAGAAAGCCTCTTGTAGTTATATTAAATTTAAAATAGAGTAGAAATACATAGAAAGTAAAGAGAGAACGATATTGAGAGACCTTTTCAAGAATTAGTGTTATGCGGGAGAAATAAAATTGGCATGCTACTGAGGAATCAGTCGTTATACGCACACCTTCATTCTTGAACATTCCAACAGGCAAGGACTACGACAACACGGAAAAAAATGCAGGGCGGTTTGACATATAAAAGCTGCATTAGTCCCAACGGAATATAATTGAACCTAATCTAAATTGACAACTTTATTATATATAAGGAACAACCCACTCTTTTGATCTGGCAGAATTTTTTATTGTTTGTTGCACCTGTCACATTCATTTTTCTTTCATTTACTTTCCCATGACCTTGTACCAAGCTGGTGAAGCTGGACAGCCTGGATGGAATGACTGTCTTTTGCTGAATACAAAGAATACGTCCTCCTCGGCCAAATCCAGGTCTACTGGATCTGCTAGAACTGTTTCTGCGACTATCCCGCCCCCGCCTCCAGCATCGGTTGTCAGTGCCAAGGCTGAACCTGTGGATGCGGCTGGTGCATCTTCCCCTGGATCGAGATCAGTACGTAATCATGATGATTCGGAGGAGGGAAGACCTTCTGTTCAAATTGATGAGATTCTTACCCAGCTAGATCAGATCTTCAAGATGGAAACTTGCCTTCCGCCTCGTGAGGCAAATCATTACAAGAGCAAGCTCGAGAAGTTACTGCCTACTGTGGACTCATGCCATTACGACGTGATATACAGTGCTCTTAGAGATCAACGAAAAGATGAACTGGTTAATCATTCTCTCGTTCATAACGGTGTTAGTGCATGGGTCCTGCCTTTACGGAAAGTTATTGAATCTGTCAAAATCTAGGACCGTATTTTATTTTATTATTGTTAACGGCGTTATAGTGGGTATTAATGCATTATTTTTCACTGGTCCATGTTTGTGTTGTCCTGTGTGTATTCTAGAAACTTTAGCCTCCGATAAAGTTTAGCGTACCCACCTCAAGAACTCATAACAACAAGCCAGCTACTTCCAAATTCTCTCACTCAGCCGCTATGTGCATATCTATTATGCATATGCATATGTGCTTTCAAAATAATGAGGATTGATCATCAATTTTATGTATTCATACTACCAATTGAAGTGTGGGCTGTGATTTTCCAATACACAGATATTTCGTATTCAATGCAATTAGGACGTATTTTTTCCTGACGTGAAAGAGCTGGTGAAAATATGCACATATGCTCATACCAAAAGGAGTAATGTTGTACCAATCCCGAGAGCAAGGTATGTATAGCAAAATCTACTTCCTTTTAGGCGATAGAAAGATACATATGTGCTTAGAACACTTGTTTAAGGTAATGAGCCGTAAAAATTCAGTCCAATCAGAATATGAGAATGTAGATGTGCTGAGGAATAGAAGCCAAAACTACAGCAACGGGAAAGATTGGGAAACCTTGCTCTCAGAAACGACGGAGTTGGCGTCGCTACTGGATATAAAGACGTTGGTAAAAAGTTTGGATTTCGTAATTGTTTTCTGCAGCCGTAACAACAATATAATGACTTGTATTTTCAAAGACATCACCCGTCTATGGCACAAGGATGATGACGACAAAAGACCATGGGTATTGTACTTGGATATCGGCGGACTCTCCGAAGGACATACATCTGTAAACGGCTATATATATCCAAACACAAAATAATAGAGGTTATCTTCCCCGAAAGCTCCTCATGGAGCCTAGCCCTAGACCACCCACGCAGAAATTTTCTGACAAGCAATGACTGGACAACAAGACTAGAAAAGGTGTGTTTCGGCTGTAGTGATCCTGACGATGGAAAATGGTCGAGCATAGAAAGAATCACAAGGATTGCTTCTTTTACAGCAATTAAAGATGCGGAATTTTGTAATGTTACAATATCAATCATAACAGCTGAGACATTTCACGGTGGTCATCGACACAGGTAGAGAGGTTCACATTGGATAACGGTATATTTGATCTATGAGACTTTTTATCACACACCTACCCGGCAAACTCTACAAAACAGAAACAGGAAGTGATCACCTCAGGTTTTTAAAAATATTGAACCAGTAAAAGGCTAAAATTTTGCGGTTCAGAGGATACTGGGGGTTTGAAATACTTAGGAACAAAATACTTGAATGAGGTCTTAAAAATTTTAGGTACTTTTGAAGTAGGATGGATGGATTGGACTGATCATTAATTAATGCGAAAGTTGTTGAGTTGTATAGAGACGCTAATTATAGGATATCCAGGCTTGAGTTACAAGGATGTTTTTAAGCTGAATGACTGGAGAGGGTGCATAAGTTGGCAGTCTTTAAAATTTCATGGCTCAAATTTGCAGAGAAGAGCCTTTGTGGAATATATTATGGACCACGTTATACGAAATTGTAACACAGTAGAATCAATCGAGTTTCTTGGTCAGAATGGCACACTATTCGAATATTGTGTCCGTGATGATATATGGGTTTCGGTAGGACCCTTCTCATACTTTGATAACTGAGATTTCCAAAGGTTTCCAACTGGGCAAACGTTCATATAATTCACCATAACATACATAATGCGAAGATTGTTCTAAGCTATTCCATAAGTCTGAGATCTAAATATATAGGCTCCACACCGCCTGGCTGGGACAGAAACACCGCCACATGGTTGTGGCTAGTAACACGCGCATCATCGCGCGTAGGTATTTGGTGTTTTTTCTGGAGATTTGTTGTGAGAAACAGGGTGGGAAAAGAAAGTTAATACGAACGAGAGATAGGATGGCACAACCACAACCTGTGGATTACTCCTTGCCAGGTAAGTGTAGATAATCTGGAAGATGATTGATTTGACAGGTAGCTAACTATTTTCAGGGGTCATGAGATATCTTCAGACGGAGTGGCAACGAAATGAACGGGATCGAATCCAATGGGAATTAGAGAGAGCTGAAATGAAAACCCGAATCGCTAAGCTGGAAGGAGAAAAACGTGGACTACAGTTGATCGTGGAAAACCAGGCCAAGGACCTAAAGGTGTTAAAATCGTCTCTAAACGGGGGTGATACTAATGCCAAGTCTTTATTAGAAGAATCACAAGATCAGTTTGATGAATTTATCACAGGTAGCAGTGAGATTGATGTGCAACAATTAGTTGATTCAAGACAGTACCTAGAAAAATGTATACAGGAAGTGGAGTATTTGTTGCAATCTTCTTCATTAGATCACCAGGAAGAGGAGGAATTAGAACAACCCCAACCACTACATCAACAACATTCGCAGCTGCAACCGCAACAACAGCAACAAACACAACAACAGAGCCCTGTTGTTCTAACTAGAGATGCTCATTCTAATAAAATAAAGAAGCGCAAAGAGGCAGTCAAGGAAGAATGGAATGTAAAATTCGCGCTGGAAAAGCCCAGGGGTCAAGTTCAGTGCCTGACTAATGGTATGGATAATGAACTCGTCGGTGGCTGTCAGGATGGTACTGTGTGTATTTGGAAGTTTTCTGGTATCAAGAAGACCACAAAAGAATTTAAGGCCCATGGATATCCTGTTTCGGCTGTAGCAGTGGGACAGGGTGGAGTTTTGTATACTGGCGACGTAGCCGGAAGCATATCTAAATGGTCTTTGGATTCTGGTGAAGCATTGAAAACGATTCCAGGCGAAGAAGGTATTAGGAAACTGGTGGTATGTGACGACGACTTAATTGCAAGCATTGATGACGATTATAAAGTCCAAGTATGGAACTTTGGTCTTGAAAATCCACATGAGGGCGAAATAGTGTTGGCCTCGCTTACGTTTTCACAACCTATTGCGTTGGGCTATTTTAAGGGTAACGTTGTTGTTGGGTATGAAGACGGAGGAATAGAAATGTTCGATGCTGATACAGGAACTTCAGTTCATGCCTTCCAACAAGCGGATAGAGGCATTTGTTCAATGGCTGTTTTGGTCAATTACAAAATAATCGTGGCAGGATTTGATGATGGTACTATTCGCTATCTCGATATTAATACAAAAGAGTATTCAGATAAGGTGGCGGCGCATTATCAGCCAGTCAGTGACCTCTGTGTTACTGCTGCGGAACGTCATCTTGTCAGTTCATCTTCAGATGGCCAGGTAAAAATATGGAATCTGGCGCCAAATTCCAGAGATCAGCCGGTGCATAGGTTCTCTTCGCCGGGATTGACTGAAACTCGATACGTTTGTGATAATTATGTAGCCGTAAAGTATTCCAATGGGACCATAAAGGTTTACGATACAAAAGAGGAATATTAATCAATTAATTTATGTTTCATATCTGACGGGGAAATGACCTCCAATAAAATATTAAGTCACGTCAGCGAGAGCGTTATTCTATGCATACCTTAAACGTCATCGCAACTACTTAGAACTATGCATATGCATACTATTTTGAACTGTATAATCTATTTGAAAACAAACAAACAAAAAAAAAACTGGATTAAATTACATGTACTAATTTTAGACCTTCTTTTTCAAATCTCTTCTTCTCATAACGGCTTGATAACCAGTCTTGATACTAGATACAGAACGTCTAGAACCGCAAGAATTACAGACCAGGAAGTATAATCTGTTTTCCTTTGTCAAGGTGGTATTCACAGACTTACAAGTCTTACATGTGACATACTCCACAATATATCTCCGTAAAACGGTTTCGATTTGTTTTTGCTGGAATCGACCCTTGATGACCAATCTGTTGGAACCGTCAACAGAACCAGACGTACCCAATTCGGCAAATAAGAACTGGATAACGTGCTCGGTTGGTCTATGCATTCTATCAGAGATTTCTTTAACGTTAGAGAAGAGAGATTTCTTGTTACCTTCACGTCCCACAGCAGGAGGTGGAATCTTATATTTGACCCCAGTACGATCACCAGCAAGATCTGGGTTGTTCTCCCGCAACACTGAGAAAAATCGGTCCAATAACTCAGGATAGGTCAAATCTGGCTCGCCATCTTCGTTTACGCTCTTTGTTGGTTCCTTTTCAGCGACTTCTTCCTTCTTTTTTTCGCTGGAAACACCGGCCTCTTGAAGTTCTTGATCGAAAGCTGATGCAGCAGACGACTTGCTCTTCTTCTTCTTCTTTTTAAATTCGAATTCACCACCCTCATTAGATGCCGCAGCTGTAGACTCTTCGCCGTCTTCCACGAATGCTGGTTTCTTGCTCTTCTTCTTCTTCTTCGTGCCCAACTCGGACATCATATCAGTGGCTTCCGCAACCTCTGCATCTTCGCTCACCTTTTTGCTCGAGCTCTTCTTTTTCTTTTTCATAGTTGGATCAAAGGATCCATCATCACCGGCGGCATCTACACTCTTTTTGACTTCTTCTTCACTCATTGCTGTCGTTTTCTTAATGTCCCGTGCTTCAGTGAAAAATTCTTATTACTCACACCCTCACACCCTCTGAGCGCGCGAGCTCTTGGGACTTCTGGTTTCCGCCCTCACTCTCACCACAAAACAACAAAAAAACAAGGGCGTAATTTGTGGTATGGAACTTGCGGCTCACAAGATGAAGTGATTTGAGAAAAGCATATATAGAGGGGAAATGGCCGCAGTTCATTTACTTCTCTGAGAAGTATGTGAGGTTTTTCTCACTCTAAATGTGTTCTTTCTAAGTTGCCTTGGATCTCATCCCACTCCGGGAGAAGGAGGCAAACCCTTCCAGCGAGCTTCAACACCCCGCGTATTTTACTGTCTGCAAGGGTTTATGCGATTTTTGTGCATAGTGCATTCTGTGTAGTTGCGGGTATATGAGTGGATACATAAGCGTATTACTGGACTATAATGGTATGCATGAGTAATTGAAAGTCCTATCAATTCTCTCAGTGTTGACAGTGTTGGCAAACCTTAAAGGACGCCCTTCCTTGATAATTGGTGAGCGTATATTTGTAGCGGAAATGTAACATTATCATTCAGATTGATACATAGTTCAGCTAGTTTGGGCTTGGACTTAATCCGACAATTTTGCTCGTAGTGATATTTACAAAGGAATAGAGGTTAACGCACAGTTGGTATGAGTACAGCTCTTCTGGAACTGCCTTTCTTTCTTTTTTCCTTTTGGTGTACATTTCAGTGAATTTTTCGTTACTACGAGTATTAGGCTCATTCCATTACACCATTTCAATAGAATTGGTCGGTAAAGTTCTCTAGCATCTACTCAAAGCAGATTAACCTAGCTTTCTATGAATAATTACTTCCTTAAACGTTAACGTGTACGAGCCTAGCAGATCACATTTACGAGAATTATTATTATTATTAGTATTATCATTATCATTATTATTATTTTACTTTCACTATCTCACTGATAATACTGTGCTCCTAAATGGATGAAGTTGCTTATTACTAATATCAGCGGTTAAGAAAATTGTATTAGGGCAGTACAACAAAAAGGCATTAAGTTAGTATCATGAATTGTAGTCTGATACGTTTGAGAGACCTTGCTGTGTCAACAAGTTTTCAATGCTATGAATTAACCTTTGAAATGTAGACCCGTAGCTCCTGCATTGTTTAAAACAGTGCCTTCGCAACGCATTGCCGATAGCCAAACTGTAGTGGGGTTTTCCAGCTTGATTCACGGCTATTCCCGGTAACTAGGAACATTAATACTCGGCTGCAAGCCAAATATCGATCCTCGGTAAAAACGCCTATGGCTAAAAATGACTCTATCATTGCTTTGCGCCTACTTCAGTTCTCCACAAGCTTCACATTGGGTATCTTCCATGCATATGCACATAAAAGTGTCGTTGAATGCTCATCAGGACGGTTTGTTTCATTTTCACAAGCTAATAGATCAATCCCGGCCCATATCTCTCAGCTTACAAATTTGAATTTTCTGTCATTCATACAGTTGGCCATTCGCAATTATATATTTCAAAACTTATATACGGGGCTGTTGTGTACGCATTGATAGAATTACCCCATCCCTCAACAGATGTTAAACGTTAAGCTCTTTATATCATGAGTAAACCCATTTCATAGTATAGGCCGGTATTTAGGCTAATAGGCTAAAGATAAGAACATACTCTTTTCCACACACTTTATTAAAGCTCTTTGGCGGCTGGTAACCCTTACAAAGGATGTTTTGTTCTCTTATGGAATAGTATGTCCTTCAACATCAATTAGGCTAAATGAAACTTTCGCTTCGCCTGTATGGACCCAATGGTCCGGGAAATCAGCTACCAGCGGTGTGCCGAGTGTTTGTGTGGGGCGAAAATTTTTCGGAAGTGGAGGTATGACCCCACGTCGATGACCGAATCTTACAGCTCACGTTCGTCCGTAACATTCATTTTTTAAAGGAATTATGGAAGAGAAATTTGGGAAGGACCGTCGACAGTCTGCCAGCCTGGGAGTTGTATCGCAACTGCGAGACTTTGTGCAATATCCTGTGGTGACCAGTTTTATTGCTGGGGGAGTAGCAGGGGCTGTCTCACGAACGGTAGTGAGTCCGCTAGAACGGGCCAAGATCATTTTCCAAGTGCAGGGACCTGGAAATAAGGCATATAATGGGGTTGGCTCTACGCTGGTGAAGATGTGGAGAGAGGAAGGGTGGAGAGGGTATATGAGAGGGAATGGAACTAATTGCATCCGGATTGTGCCATATTCGGCTGTCCAGTTCAGCTCGTATACCGTATACAAGAAGCTGTTGATAGACGCTAACGGGAACACGAGTCCGGAGATGCAGACCATCCAACGACTGACGGCTGGTGCGCTGGCGGGAATCACAAGTGTTTTCGCGACGTATCCGCTGGACATTGTGCGGACCAGATTGTCCATCCAGACGGCAGACATTGGCACTGTTCATGCCTCGGGAGCGACAAGGCCACCAGGCATGTTGAGCGTGATGAAGACAATTTATAAAACAGAAGGCGGCATTCGTGCGCTGTACCGAGGATTCATCCCTACCACCATGGGGGTTGCGCCCTATGTCGGGCTGAACTTTGCTGTTTACGAAAAAATGCGAGAATTTCTGACTCCTAAAGGTCAGGATGATCCTAGTGCATTGGGAAAGCTGGCTTCTGGTGCTATTTCGGGGGCTGTTGCCCAGACCCTCACATATCCGTTTGACGTGCTCCGACGACGATTCCAGGTTGTGAACATGGGCCACGGTCAGCTCGGGTTCCAATACAATTCGGTGTGGCATGCGATTGTGTCTATTGTCCGCAAGGAGGGTGTTCGAGGCATGTACAAGGGCCTGTGGGCGAATTTGCTCAAGGTAGCCCCATCCATGGCCTCGAGTTGGCTCAGTTTTGAGATGACCAAGGATCTGTTGACGAATAAACTGTAGAGCGATGGGCGTGATAGAAAGAGCATTAGTACTAACTTATAATACCATTAACATCCATTTAGAGGATTTCCCCTCGAAAAAGAGAAGTCAAGTAATACCCGCTCTCAGGGCGATTGACTATTGATTCCTCCTTGTAAAAGGGCCACCAGGGCATCTAACTGCGCTGGATGAGAACCTACATGCATTTGTTAGTGCCTTCGATTGATACTTACAATTAGTCGGTGCACAAAACATGAGTGGAACCACTCCAGGATTTATAGGATACTCGAAAAGTGCAATCTGCAAGGCAAGAGAGAGGAAGAGTAATGAAACGGATTGGAGGAAAAAGCAGAGGAATGCCATCTTTTTATATTCGTCCAGTTGCTGTTAAGCGCCGCAACTGTGAGCGAAATATGCAGAAATATGCATATGCATAGCAAGCCATGCGTTCCCCATCGGGGAGCACATGTTACAATCCTAGCGATTGTAGTTCGTGTCGAAAGACGGAACAGAAGACAGCCCTGTGTGTTCAATGCGTAGAAGCACCTCGTTCGAATGCTTGAGCGAAGGTCTCTACCTTTCGCTCTTCCGTTTAAAAGAAGACTACATTCAGAAAACACATAAAACTCATTCACAATGCCATAGAAACTAGCGATACAGTCTATGTACATCTAAAGCGGTTCGTACAACGTCACATAATCTACTTTCAAAACCGAGGCACCTTTTTAAATGGCTCCAACGCTTTGACACTAGAGGAATAAAAAATAAATACGGTTAGATGGTGATGGGCTCGTTACCCCCGTTGTCCCAATACTTGTCGAAGAGTCGGTTCATGTACTGCACTACCGACAGCTCGTTAGCTCGCGGTATCCGCAGCTCGCTGAACACCTTATCGACCATATCATTTTCCCACCCTGTCGGTCCGGTAACTACGGATTGGTCGTAATGCGGATAGGGATGAGGGTGTGGGTGGCGTCGCCGGGCCTCACGCTTCTCTGGGTCCACAAAAGAGACGCCAGCAAATAGCTCCATAATTCCGTCGTCTAGACCAATAAACTCCTTCATGATTTTACGACTGAAGAACTCCCAGATCGTCTCCACGCCGTCCTTGTGTGTGAGCTGGCCGTGCTGCTGGTGCTGCTTCTCACTCTCCTCTTCGATTCCGAAGGACGCAACCAGCTCCTTGTCGTCGGTGCTGTCGTCCCTGTACTTGTTTTCTAGCCTACTGATCTCCTGCATCACTAATGCAGATTGGTTCAGCCGCCACGCGTTCACACGGTCGTTGAGCTCGTCAGAGCTGAAGGAGCCGATACCGTCGTGACTAGGCAGGGCCAACGGGGTGGACGCTCCAGAGTCCTCGCTTTCACCATCATCCTCAAGACCCTCCTGGTCCGTGTAGACATCGTCCACGAGGTCTCCCTCGCTCTCTAGTGGCGAAAACACAACCCACTCCTGGTCTCCAATAACCCCAGAGGACGAATCGTAGATGGACGACAAGGCGTCCGAGGCTCCTCTGGACGATTGTGAGCTTACGTTGCTGATAATCGGTACTACGTTTGTACTCGTAGTCAGGCTCTGTGTGACTAGAGGGTGATAGTAGTACGCCATGGTCTAAGAAAGAATTACACTAAGAAAAAAAATGGGTTTTTGGTCCGATCGTGGATTATAAAGAGGGCCCAGTAGTAGTCAGGTGTGTGTGTGATCCGTGCCTTGCGTCACGCACTCTCCTTTGCGCAATCCGCCCGCCACTCTCTCCCTTATCTTGATGCAACACACACACACACAAGGGAGCTTATCGTCTCTCCCCGCCGCACGCCGCACAGGTCTCTTAAGCCACGTGACCCATCAATTTTTTTTTTTTTTTTTTTACTGATTATCGCACCCATCCATGCTATCTATCAACCGCTATATGCAGGTATGTGTATGTGCGTGGGTGAATAGCTAAGGTGAAGGTATTTGCCTGCAGCCGGCATTGTTCCCTAGAAAAGAACCAAAAGCACTGATTGCTCAACAATTGTTGAGTTGTACGGGTCACGTGACCCTGGTACAAAGAGAATTAATATGAAGCGCAAAAAAAAAAAAAAAAAAAAAAAAAAAAAAAAAAAAAAAAAAAAAAAAAAAAAAAAAAAAAAAAAAAAAAAAAAAAAAAAAAAAAAAAAAAAAAAAAAAAAAAAAAAAAAAAAAAAAAAAAAAAAAAGACTAGCTAGATGTCTATTTTTTCTTTTTTTTTTTTTAGAAATATTCCGATGAGTTTAATATAAATGTAGTGTTATCATCATGTTCCTATTTCATATACAAACCACGCCCGTTTAGCCCCAATTACTCAATTGTGTATGGGCCATATTGGCTCACGTGATCCCATGCTTTTTTTTTTTTTTTTTTTGCTCCTTTCCCAGAAAAAAAAATAGATGGCGCTCTTCTTGGACTCAACCTGAAACTCTTTCCACTACGGTACAAGCGGTGCTGTGCTAAACCCCATCTTCACCACGCAATTGCTCTCACCAGCACAAAGGTTTCAAAGTCTCCGCCATTAACACAGCAAAAGCAACCCCTGCGGCTGACACAACCGGGTAAGCAGATCATGCAACATTCACTGGGACCAATCAAAAGTGACGGTTTCGCGCATTGGGGACTTCTTTTGGGCTCTCATATTTTTGTGTTTGGGAGAAGGCCCTTTTTTTCCATCACACAGTACCAGTTTGAATAATGAGACCAACTGCATTTCTTTTGAACGCTGCTGTAAGTGGGCGTGTGGTCTATCTCACAAGACGCAATCTCTAACGCAAACTAGAAGCAAGCTCCTAAGGGCTCCAGCAAGGGCCAATCCAAGATTCCAGCCGAAGTTCTTCCATTGTGTAAGTATACCGCGATATCTCTAGCCACGACCATTCTCTAACCCCGTCTAGTCGGTGCTATGGGCTTCGTTCTCGTCTTTGCCACCTATTCCCTGGGCAAGAAGTTTAAGGGCGATGAATTGAGAAAGACCAGACAAGGCAACATCCCACACCCATCTGCTACAGACTCTCATCACTAAACAAAAAACAACAGATTCGAGGTATATATTTAATACAACTATAAGTTTTTTTGTAAGTAGGACTCTTGATTCCACACTGGGACGATTGAGTTAGCTCTGTAGTATCACGCCAATAGCCCTGCTGCTTCGTGAACAACTTACCTGGAGTTTTGCTGCTTAAACTCGCCGTCTCCTTCTTGGCCCGCTTGACCCTCAGGATTTGACCCAGCACCTGTGATGCGTCCATGTTGTCAATGGCTGCCATGCAGTCTTCATCAGACTCGAATTGTACTTCGGCAAACCCACGACCCATTGTGATCTGCGAAATAGGCCCGAAGGGCTCGAACAACGACCGGACGTAATCCTCGGTAACCGAGGATGGGAAATTGGCTACAAAAGAAGTTAGCAGGGTTACTATTGACGCGCTAATTACGTTGCTCTACGTACTGACATAAACTCGCCCTTCCATCTGTGCTTGTGGTGAAACGGAAAAGACTAATCTTCCCAACTCGATTTCTCGCAGGCGGACACCCGCGTAGTGATGAATTTCCGTCCGGGAAGTCTCTATTTCTAGAAAAAGAAAAAAGAAGCAAAAGCATAAGATTGGCCTTCATGAGCTACCTTTTTTTTGCCTCTTTTCGGGGAATAGAGAAGCCATCGGAGGCAGTGGCTTTGGTTTGCAATGTCTGCCGCTAGTATATATGGCTATATTCCTATCTAATGCTCCCAGCCCAACAGCTCTTTGGCCTTGGAGCAGTTGAAAAAGCCCTGTGTGCCGCGTAGTGGTGTCTTTGCCGCAACGCTAGGATAGTACTGTAGGCGCAACTGCTCGGACTCATGGCCAATTGCATTGTCTGGGGCGACTATGAAGAAAACCTCGTGGCCCTTCCATGTCACGTTGAGCGCTTTGTCGATAGAGTCGACAACCGAGGGTTTTAAAACGTATCCCCAAAGGTCCTTGCTCAAAGGCACTCCAGCCCTCTCGCACTGTGCAACTGCATCCTCCTTCTTGTCAATGACCCCGTGGAAACGCAATGACGAGACGGTCATCCACGGGTTTCGTCTGCAGAACGCACTGGCAATGTTCTCTCCAACCTGCTTGGAAAGGGAGTAGGAGTCTTCCGGTTCCATCGGATGGTCCTCATCGATTGGAAAATACTTGTATCTGGGCTCCTTGGACAATATAGTACCAATTGCATTGGTGGAGGACGCGATTACGATCTTTGCAATCCCCATGTCTTCAGCACAGGTCAGCACGTTGTAAACCGAGTTGGTGTTGATTCGGTAAGCCTCCTGTTGCCCGATTCCATGGTATAATGTAGACACCCCGACCAAGTGTACTACGGCATCAGGCTTTGTCTTTACGAAGATCTCCTTCAATTCGTCAAACTGGTCGCTATGACATCGAAACCCCTGAGCAACGTCTCCGTCCTTAAAGTTCTTGTCTACCCTCACAATTTCGTGCCCGAGCTCTTCCAGCCTCTTGCTCGTCGCGGTACCGACTAATCCATCGGCCCCAGTGATCAATATCTTCATGGTTATTATATGGTCAGTTCGTCCCCCCACAGTACATACCCGTGGAGGTAGTGTAGTGTTATCTTATCCATCCCGCACAACCCTAACCCCTTACGCGGCATGTGTGTGTGTAACGTAAAAGTCCTTGGTAGAATTGTCATTTTATCAATTTTATGGCATATATGCTGGTTGAATTAATTTGATGATATTCTCGAGCAGGAGCTAGCATAAGCTACTGTGACTGTGTTCATATACATTGAGGGCATAATAATACATATTGCAAAGAAATGCGCTTGAAAATTTAGAGGCGTTTTGCTCCCAGTCCATGTAGAACTATATATAACACGGTAACTTCTGTGGGACTTTAAGGGCTGTATATCTTTCGTTCAATGGTAGTTGAGAGGGTTTTCACCGATCATCACCACACAGGTATAGGGGCAGTGTGTAGCAGTGGTTGTGGAATATAACAGTGTGTCGACGCAATATTCCAGGAGTCCCGGCTGCCTGGTATTTTTCAGAATTGTCGTACAAAAATAAAGAACAAATAGCCCAATTTTATCAAATTAACGAGAATGCATGCTGCCTTAATCTACTCTTCTAAACTTATAGTTTTTTGCAAAGCGACCGCATTCTCATCCTGAAAAAGCTGTGGCAATCAATCCAAAAGCAAAAGTAAAGCCTGTAAGGTTTTAAATCAAACACCTGTTACAATGAAAATTCACATATATTTTAATTACAGGAATCATATTTAAGCGTTGGATTCAAGAAGAGCCTTGACCTTTTGGACGTTAGCACCGACGACGGTTTCAACAACACCACCATCCTTGTACAAGATCATGGTTGGCATGGCAGAGATACCTTGTTCGGAGGCAATTTCTGGGACCTTGTCGACATCGAGCTTGTAGAACTTGATGCTGGTGAATTGTTCGGAGAGCTTGTCAATGACTGGGCTGACAGCTTTACAAGGACCACACCAGGTGGCATAGAAGTCGACAAAGGCAACACCGGAGCCAGTGGCGGTCTTGAATTCAGAAGCAGATGCAATTTCGGAAACGGCCATTTTTGGAATAGTGGAGTGGAAAGATCTAGTGGTTGCTCTAGAGAGAAAAGATGTTCTTAAGAGTGGTGATGTCTTTAGCATGTAATTTCCTGTCAAATTAGGACCCAACAAATCTTATTTATACTCCGCTCGCTGACAAATGGGCGCGCAGGTCTGGAACCGTCCAGAACAAGTTTAGTCACCCACCCATTAGTAATGTAGTGAGTGACCATCTGAGTCACGTGATATGGGAAATTGCTGTTAACCCGATTAAAACCGGTTTTTTTTTTTTTTGGTAGTAGTAATTATGGGTGGACTGTGTGTATATATGTTGAATGCATAGAGGGAACGGATGGGTGAAGATTTCGACGATTAATAATCTTCGGTGAGGTTGGGAGACAATTGGATAGCCTGCCTGAGCCGAGAAGGTCGGGTCACAATTGTGAGACGAGTGCAAGTTATGGTTTGCCAACTCTCTTTTTATGGTGTTCAAAGACTGCGGGATGAGGAGAATATATCCTAGATAAATTGGATGGAAAGGTGGTGTATAGATAACACCAGCCACGTTGAAGGGTTTGCACGGCCACACCTAATGTTGTACCGCCACAAATTTGTCTTTCCCTCGTGTCCGGTGCATTTGCTTCTTTTTTTAAAAAAAAGGGGGGGACATCAACGGGGCAAAAATAGTGTGAATTCTAATAACAACAATAATAATAGCTATATTTAATGTAATTACTGCTGGTGAGCGGTTGTGCAGGCCATTTGGGAGCCGTAAACCAGTGTTCTTGCTCTTCGCTTTTTTGTCTTTTTTCAGGAAGACGAGTTTTTGTGCAGTTAAATGTACATTGCTTTGATATCTGAACAGCTCAGACTCGACTTGACAGAAGACTCGTCCACCAACGCAGACGGGGCCTGCTTTGCGGAATGCTTGAACCGCTTCCGTTCAAGTGCCTCGCGTTTCTGCTTTTCCTTCTTCTCCCGGGCACTCAACCGCTTGCCCTTGGGCGCCCCGGCGCCGCTGACGGTTTGTGACGACCGCACGGACTCGGAGGACGACCGTGGCTGGGCTGCCGCGACAGGCTTTTCCGACTCTTCGGGGTGCTCTGACAACAGGAGGGCCTCGACTGCGTTGGATATGTCGCCTTGGTTCGACCGAAGAGCGTCCTCAATGACCCTGTCACTGGTCGGATACGGCAGCGAGTCACGAACGACCCGGATCTTCCAGGGCGGCAGAGCAGCATTCTGGTCGCCGGCAGCGGTCTCTATGGACTCGGCGGGCTTGACATTGGGAAGCCCCTTGTGAGGGCCATCCCGGTTGCGCACAGATGAGTAGTGCTCCCAGCTGTGGTATGCAAGATGGACGTTCATGGCGGAATGCGAGTCGTCTTGACAGGAGACGATGAAGAGATGGTCCGGCTGGTAGATGACAACGTTGACGTGGTAGAAGTTTGCAAACGCCACAATCTCCACGTTGTCGCCGTAGACGCCGTCCTTGGCCATCCGGTTTAAATAATGGTCCCAGGTCTCGCCAAACTCGGAGCCCAGGAACATGCTGAAGTAGGTTGAGTTCTGCTTCATGTAGTTGACCACCTGGCACCGGACCCGTCCGTGGGTCTCGCCATAGTCGCCGTAGAGCTGGTCGCTCATGGCCCGGAAGAGACAGTTGCCGTCTCCGATGGTCTCGCTGGCGTAGAGCCCTAGTCGACGCAGGATGGGGAACTCGCTGTCGCTGGAGACTATGGCCCTCTGGACGTTTTCCCGCTTCTTTCGTCGCTGGGGGCTGTCGTAGTCGTCTATGGGGCAGATGCCCCCCGACGTCAGACGAGACGCCTCCCGCGAGGCCGCCCTGTTGCTGGCCGCACTCACCTTGGTGGAGGAAGAGGAGGATGAAGAAGATACCTTGCGCTGCTGCTGTCGAGGTGTCATCTGTCCCTTAGTATAAAACCACCCGATCAAAAATACGATAACCAAAAGCTGGATCATACATCCATGGGGTAGTGTGATGAGCTCGCTTTTCTGAAAACTTGTATCCCTTTTTTTTTTTTTTTTTTTTTTTTTTTTTTTTTTTTTTTTTTTTTTTTTTTTTTTTTTTTTTTTTTTTTTTTTTTTTTTTT
>JAJLUR010000076.1:0-53817 GCA_030674225.1 Blastobotrys terrestris | reverse complement strand
AAAAAAAAAAAAAAAAAAAAAAAAAAAAAAAAAAAAAAAAAAAAAAAAAAAAAAAAAAAAGCTACAACGCTAAGAACATACATTATTTTGCTCCTAATTCAACTGTATGCACTCCATATAGTCAATTGAAAACGTAAATCTCCGCTATAAAACAATATAATCATTGGCTGTACAGCTAAGTTAACGTTGGCCCTACAGCTTTACCGGCACCGGTGCGCCGGCGCACCGACCGTTTTCCTCGCATTTTTCATATTTACGACCAGGGGTGAAAATGGTGAATGTTGAAATAAACGAGTGGACCGATTTTTTTTTTTTTTTGCAGCCCCCCTCTCTCTCTCTCTTCCCCCCCATTATATATATAAGCCTTTCGAATTTTGCACGATTTAGTTTTTTTGCGCTAAATATCACCACGCGTTCGTTATGGGTTTAATCAGAGATATCGGCTCCTTGGACGCTGTCCAACAAGCTTCACAATATTTCTCCTCCCTCCCGTTATATCAATCGGTTCCTCTAGTGGTTGGAATAGTACTCGGCCTTGTTGCCTTTATCAACATATTCTGGCAATTGGCCATCCTACCATTACGTCCCAACCGTGTTCCTTTGGTCTTCCATATCTTTCCATGGATCGGATCCACTGTTGAGTACGGTATGCAGCCTTACAAGTTCTTCGAAAAGAACCGCAGGAAATATGGAGACAATTTCTCGTTTATCATGTGTGGTCGTGTCATGACCGTGTGTCTCGGTCCAAAGGGCCATGAATTTGTCTTCAACTCCAAGCTTCAAGATGTGTCCGCTGAAGAGGCCTACAAGCATCTGACGACTCCGGTTTTTGGCGAAGGCGTCGTGTATGACTGTCCAAACCACAGACTGATGGAACAAAAGAAGTTCGCCAAGGATGCTCTTACCAAAGATGCGTTTAAAAGATATGTTCCTAAAATCGCAGAGGAAGTGGAGAAGATGCTTGCCAATGGCTCCAACTATCAAAACGGTGATTCAACCAAGATGTTGGGTACGGCTGATCTCCTTGAAGCTAACCCAGAACTTACCATTTACACTGCCTCAAGGTCACTTCTTGGTGACGAGATCCGGTCCAAGTTTTCTAAACGCACCGCCGAACTCTACTCTGATCTGGATAAAGGCTTCAAACCAATTAACTTTGTCTTCCCAAATCTTCCGCTGCCTCACTACTGGGCCCGCGACAAGGCTCAAAAAGAAATCTCCGGTCAGTATATGGAGGTTATTTCTCGTCGTAGAAAGGATAATGATATTGGTGACCGTGATCTGATTGACGCCATCATGAAGAATGGAACTTATAGAGATGGCGTGGCAATGACCGATCGTCAAATTTCTCATCTCTTGATCGGTATTCTGATGGGTGGTCAACACACTTCTTCTTCTATCTCAGCTTGGTCTATGTTGCATATGGCTGAAAATCCTGATTTGCTTGAAAAGGCGTATCAGGAACAAGTTGATGTTTGTGGGCTCGATCAAAATGGTAACATCAACCCTCTTACTTACGAAAAGCTTCAGGAAATGCCTGTTATCAATGGCATCATCAAAGAATCACTCCGAATCCACTCTCCTCTTCACTCTATTTTCAGAAAAGTCATGAATCCTCTTCCTATCCCTGGCACTGATTATATTGTCCCTCCTGGTCATTACGTTATGGTTTCTCCTGGTTACACCCATATGGACTCAAGCTATTTCAAGGATCCTTCCAAACATGATTACACTCGTTGGACTCAAAGAGAGGAAGTTGCCAGGGCCACCAATACTGGTGACAAGGACAACTCCACGGTAGACTACGGGTTCGGTGCTGTATCGAAAGGTGTGGCCTCTCCATACTTGCCTTTCGGTGGTGGCCGTCATAGATGTATTGGTGAACAATTCGCATATGTCCAATTGGGAACTATTCTTTCCACTTTTGTTAGAAAGCTGAAATGGACTTTCCCAGAGGGAAGAAAACTTCCTGAAGTTGACTACGAATCTATGGTTACCTTGCCAAAAGAACCAGCTGAAATAGTCTGGTCTATTAGACAGTAAAAGCTAATGTAATAATATTTTAGACTAATTATTAATATCACTGAATTCCATTCTTACTCTGTTCAGAATACCATCAGCATACTGTGCTTCTCTATCAAAAATAAATACTTTTATACCAGTTTGTACACTTTCCGACAAACCATGAAAAAGACGAATGCAAAGAACATGAGGCCTCCAGTGATTCCCCAGAACCACCAAAGCGAGTTGATGTCTTGTCCCGGAACTAAAACATTCATACCCCACAGTCCAGTAACAATGTTCATTGGAAGTACAATCGTACCCAAAACAGTGATTCTACCCAGGACATCATTCATGTCGTTATTAACTCTGGTCATATCAATGTTGATTTGGGCCAGGTAGTTCGAATGAGACCTTGCCAGTAGTTTTTCATAATGATTCAACGATTGAACCATGGTCACAATGTGGTCCTGAATGTCACCGAGATATAAGCCAATTTCTGATTTGGGTGCTACGTCCCACATTTCGTTACAGCGTTTAGAAAATCCTTTGATAACATCAGCCTTGGACCCTAACAATCGCAACAAACTCATTACTCGTTTACGGCATTCACCAATCCTTCTAAGCATGTCACCTTTTTTAGTCCATAACTTAGTAGTTGCGCTGTTTGATGAGGATGAAGACGATGACGACGAATTCGAATCGTCATCATCATCACTCTCATCATCATCAGAATGTCCTGAATGCATTTTTAGAATTTCATCTTCAATCGAATTTACCTCATCTTCGATAGCTTCGATCATTGGCGCAAATCCATCGGTGACATCATCGATAAGTGCGTAAGAGATCCAGTCCGATGAAACGGTAATGTAATCTCTTAAAAGACGGGCCCGACGTCTTACGTTGATTGGGTGAGGAGTAGGCGAGAAGTGGAAAGTAATGACACCTTCATGAAATACCAAAATGTACATATTAAGTGGCTTGAGCTCATTTGAACGTGCCTTGGGTCTTCGATTTCTTCGCTTCTCCTTGCTGGAATCTGTACTGTTATTGCTGTTTTTGCGGCGTCGCAAATTTTCGTTTTGCGAAACCTCAGTATAGCCAGTGGTAGACTGTTTCAACTTGGAATTTGAAGACGACTTGTAAACAGACTTTGCTCGCTCTCGTTCTTTTGCTTTTGTTTTTTCTCTTTCCCAGTTCATGTCAATAGAGGTGAAACAAACAAGATAGTAATTGCGGAAAAGTTCAATTTTTTCTCTGCTTTCTCCAAGGAAGATATCCTCTGTGGTCAATGGGTGAATACCAAATGTTTTGCTAATAACCTTCATTTCTTCCTCACTTGGATCCATTACATTGAGCCAGAATGGAGCTTGTTCCGTAGTAGAATTTGTTGGAGTTCCAGCAGCAGTTGAAGGTTGTTGTTGCTGTTGACTAGAGAGTAAATTAGATGTCGAGTACGACCTGGCCGGCTGCAAGGACGATTTTGATTTCTTCTTATCAAAAGGTGATTCGTTTCTCGAACTGGGGGCATTCGTTCCAGCAGGAGTGCGAGATCTAGAAGGCGGCTGGTTTTCAACATTATGACTTCCAGGGAGGCCAGACACTGGAGTAGCACCACGGGCCGGCGGTTGGCCAATTTCAATCCCCAAATCTTCTAATCCGTTACCGCTTTGTGAGCGAGCCGTCCTAGATGGCTGTGTTGTGTTTGGGAACTTAGGAGGGAATAAGTCTGCAAACGTCTGGCCAGATTGCAACAGGCCAGAGATGGACGGAGAGTGGATTGTTGTATCCATGTCTTCTCTGAAATAGGTGAACCTCAATTGGGCTGAACCTTTCCACTGAGGATACTGTGATTGCTTCCCCTTGTTGCCATTTTTCGCCCACGGCACAATTCTGTGAGGCCGGAGGCGTCCTTCCAAATCTGTTTCATTTTCAACATGGGCCTGGTAATATCCAGGAGACTCAAATCCGTCCATATCACTCGATACACCGAAACTGCCGCTTTCTTTCATTTCCTCCTCGGCGAATTCGTTCAGAATAGCCAGATCAGGCCACATTTTTGATTCCCCCGTAGACGAATCGAGCTCTCTTGGAGAATCTAGTGGAAAACAGACATCGTCAAGAGAAGAAGTGTCCGAACTTCTTCTAGAGCTAGGGTTTGATCTTGGGATCTCTTCTTCATCGGTGAAGAAATTATTGTCATTCCCATTATATGGAGCTTCATCATCATCCATGGCGATGGCAAAGGAGTCACCTCCATTAACACCATCAGTAATGGCGCTATATTCCATGTTATTGTTATTACCTTCCTGATCGTTCGGGTCGGTTTGTTTGGGTGACAACAGCGGCATATTCGATAAAGAACTTCGCCTTCTGACCCATCTTTCCACCCGCTGTTGTCTTTGCTGCTGTTGAGCGTTATTGCCTGTCTGGGAATAGCTCTGTGATCTTGGTTGGTCAAAATGATAATCATTAAACTTCTTGTTGTTATTGGCTAGTAACCGTCTAGCTGAAAATTCATGGCCCGTACCAACTTGATGAGGTTGTTGATTACTAGCAAAAGGTGCAGCAATGGACTTTGCTCTGGACCTATTATATTCAGATTCCGTGAACGCAGTTGGACCCCGTCTGTGGTCCATCAAATCTGAAGTGTCTACAGACGACACGGAGTCTCCTCTTTCCCCATGATCTATTCCGGTATTGTCACCGGAAATTCGTTCATAGTAGCTGCCTCTATGAGGACTGGCTCTGTTCTCTTCTTGCTGCCGATTTCCTGGAGTGGAGGCGGGGATCATTCCTGATCCCCTTCGGATCTGCTCTGGAGAGCTTCCATGGGGCTCAACAGGAATCACATGAGAAAACGTCGCTCGTCTTGGACGGCTCTTTTTCTTCTTGTTAGTGCTATCAGACGACATGTTTGCGTGAAAACACTTTCCCAAAGTCTTAAAAGGGGCAAAAAGTAGCGCTTTAAGGTGGTTGGTTTCGATATTCCCTTTTTTTCATTGTCGCTTGCTACCAGTAGCCTTTGGGTCCGGAGAGCCGCACATGAAGCCGCAACAGCCGCCAGATCGGGCAAGAGAACTAAAATGAGTAGACCGAGTTCGTTTTCACTGTGGAGAGAGGTGTACTTGGTGGTGGATTAGCCCAGAAAAGAAAATGACTGTTGTGGAATTGCGGTTACTGGTGGGAATTCGATGATTGGAACTGTTCATGACGAGACTAGTGGAAACGTGATATTGTTCAATGAAAATCGGATGACAACAAATATACAATACAACAATTACACTAGAGATATGGGAACTGGTGTTTGAAAATTACAACCGTCAGATTGTGTAGTTCAGGTTACGGAGTTAATAGTTAAGACTTGTGGAGGCTCAAATGACTGCTCCGAATAAGAGGCAACCGCTAGTTCCTACATATACAACTACGGGTTGTGCCTTTGCTTGTTTTCTAGTAAAGAAAGCCGTTTGTAGTGCATAGTCAGCTAGCTTTTCTATGAAGATTTATGACATATATCCTTTGTCCGCTTTAACAACAAAGCACGAACTATTGTACCGATGTAATGCATTTCTACTTAAATTTATCCGTGACAGTCATTAGTTATAAAAAATTTCACGCAAAGCGTCGGTTGTCTCCTTAACCAAACGTTTGCCTTGAGTCAAACAGTCATCCATGGCCATGACTGGATGTGGCATTCCCGGATAGATGGTAAGGTTGGTTGCAACACCAGCTTCCTTGAGCTTGGCGGCATAATGCTCGCCCTCAGTTCGCAGGACGTCGCATTCGCCGCATGCAATGAAGGCTGGTGGAGTTTTCTTGAAAGACTCGGGTGAATAGAAGATTGGAGAGGCTTCTGGGTTGGTCAAATCTTCCTTCTTTGGCAAGTACAGGTTTCTGTACCAGACCATCTTTCCTCGGGGCAATTGTGGAGTGTGCTCAAATTCTTTGTAAGAAAGGTGGGTGTCAACATCAGCAGTGTTGTCGCAGACTGGGACAACCAACAACTGATAAACAAGTGGTGGATAGGAAACAGAGGAATCGTTGGCATACTTGTGAGTCAAAGTAGCGGAAATGTTACCACCAGCAGAGGAACCAGCCACGGCAACCTTCTTGGAATTGATGCCAAGTTGTGCAGCATTCTTGAATGTCCAAAGCAGAGCTTCATAAGAGTCTTCAATGGCAGCCGGGAACGGGTGTTCTGGAGCCATTCTGTAGTCGACAGAGATGACAACACTCTTGGACCATTCACAGATGTGGGTGCAGAAGGAGTTTTCGGTGTTAATGTTACCCAAAACCCAGCCACCGCCGTGAAACCATAAGGTGCATGGCCATCCCTCCGCTGGTGGCTCGCCCTTTGGCGTGAAAACTCGGACGGGGACAGCAGGCCCCTTGTAAATTTCCCGAGGAACCTGAAGGTCCTTGGTAGAAGCAACCTCCAAAAGTGGAGATTGGCCCGGCATAACGTTGCCTCCAGCTCTTACCTCGTCCAATGGGACCAAGTGGGTGTACAAAAGACATTTTCCCTGCTGTGGCGCGAGGTTCTTTTCAAAGAACTCAACGTATTCTGGGTCCAATCTCGACTTGACGTCTGGGTGGATCACAAAGGGGGCTTCTGGAACTTCTTGAGTTGACATGTTTCTTTTCAAAGGTTGTTCTAGTTTTACTGGTGATATACGCATTTACCCCAGACAAACAGACTGTTATTTATACTGTCCAGAGGGGGGTTCTAAGCCCGTTCCAGTCGGCGGGATAAATAGCGGAGGGGGTTTGGGGGTGGGTGCCCTGGGGGCTGCAGGAGGGGGTTTGGTGGGGGAGATAGGACCTAATCCCGCGTGGGCTGCGGGGGGGTCCCTGAAAACAATATAAATACGAGGAAGCCCCCACTAAGAAAGCATTTGCTTTTAACCACTTCATCTTGCATCCACAATGTCCAGACAACAGATTTTGACTGAAAACGCCCCAGCTCCTATCCCGGTTCTCTCCCAGGCCCTTGTCCACAACGGCATTGTGTACTGCTCTGGCCAAACCGGCGTTGACCCAAAGACCGGCAAGATGGTTGAAGGTGACATTCAGGCCAGAACCAGACAAGTTTTGGAGAACCTTTCGGCCGTCTGCAAGGCTGCTGGTACTTCCTTGGATTACGCCCTCAAAGTCAATGTTTTTGTCACTGACATGGCCAACTTTGCTGCTGTCAACGAGATCTACGGCCAATACTTCAAGGACCCAAAGCCCGTTAGAACTTGTGTTGCTGTTCACCAGCTCCCAGTCGGCACTGACGTTGAAATTGAAATGTCTGCTGTCCTTCCACCACAATAGATAACTTATTAATGTACTAGATTTGCTTTATTCCGTTTTCCGTTTTTTTTTTTTTCTTGCCTCAGCGTCAGATCTGTCATTGGGGCGCCATCTGTTCAGTTATTATCCCTTATTCGGGGTAAAACACGCAGTACTGTTTATGGACCATTTTTTTCCTTTTTTTTGGTATTTTGGTACAGATATACAAGATTTTCCCGTGCATAGATCAAATTGGAGGTTATCTGTACACCTGACAGACAGATCAAATCCCAATAGCTTCCTAGGTTACTTCCTCGGATAAATCTGATACCAATCCATCCAGCGCCCTCCACACAACAACTCTTCAATTATCCGGTTTTAAACAGCAGCTTCTCCGCAGGGCCTCCTAATCAATTCCATTGAGCGAATCCAGTCACGTGACTCCATCATTCGCCGTATGGGTTAGTTGCGCAGGTAGGATTCCGGTGGACTAAGCATTGTCCTGCGGGTGAGATTCTTCTTTTACTAGGAAAGACGCAAAAAAGCACTTGGTTCATCTTATTACTACACCTTTATATCCAGGCCACACGGTTACACCGCGGCCCGCGGTCCGAAACTCATGCCAAGCTCTAGCTATATAAACTAGAATCCTTCCTAAACAGACCGCCCCCCTCCTCTAAATTACCATGTCTCGAAAAGTCATTGTCACTGACAAGGCCCAATCATTCCCAGAAGTCTTTTCCCAGGGTATCGTCCATAACGGTGTTCTCTACTGCTCCGGGCAAATTGGAGTGGATCCGGGGACTGGTAAGGTTATCGAAGGAGACATCCAGGCCCGAACAAGGCAGGTCCTGACGAACCTTTCCTATGTGTGTGCAGCAGCTGGCACATCGTTAGATAATGCGCTCAAAGTCAATGTGCTGCTCACTGACATGGGCAATTTTGCGGCTGTCAACGAGATCTACGGTCTCTATTTTAAAGATCCAAAGCCGATTCGTACCTGTGTGGCAGTTAAGCATCTCCCTTTCTACACTGACATTGAGATTGAAATGTCCGCAGTCGTTCCGAATGCGGAATAGGTGTTATTACTAGCTTTTCTTTGCTTCATTTTCGGACGGAAAACTAAACGAACGAAGGAAAGAACCTGTTACAATTGCTCTGCGGATTATAAAGGAGGTAACCGCACTAACCTTAGAAATACATTATAATTATATATATACAGTCTACCAACCTCTCCACGTTCCCCAGATATCGACAACCTTATCTCCGCCGTCGGTAACATAGTACCAGGCATACGGATTGGCAGTGATGCAGGAATGCTGTGGGATGATTTGCAGACGTTCGCCCAAATCGGGGAACTTTGGACTGGTGCCTTCGGATGGAGTGAGAATACCGTGCTCTTGCGACAATCTACCAACATACCAGTCTTCAAACCCTGAGGTTGCAATTTTACCCCAACCAGGTAATGGGCCAGGTTCACGGGCAAGGGCAATCACGCCTGCGTTGACGAGCACCTCACCCGGGCTGGTATTCCCTCGACCAGGATAGCATGATGCAACCTCAGCAAGGACGCTGCAGGCAACATTGTCCTTAGTGATGCAGTTGGTAGCCATTTGCTGGTAGTCGCAGAATGGGTAGTTACCGGCATGAAGTTCCAAATCGGCCTCAAGTTTTCCTATCGAGCTCAAATCAATGGTATCCGACGCATGCGCAGTTGGGGTTGCACCGACTGAAACCGTGAGCTTGAGACTGCTGTCAATCGACTTCGCAATCTTGGCAGCTTCATTTGCCGCAATAATTTCTTGCTTGAGGAAATCGGTTGCCTGTTCGACGGATTGCGAGGCGTAGGAATGACCAGCGTGACAGTAGAAACCGTGGATCTGGAGATACTGCTTGGTCTCTGGAGAAAGAGCCTTTTGAATCAATTGCTCCAATTCGGACGATCCGGTGACCTTGCCAGCGCGGTTGGTACCCATGTTGACTTTGATAAAGAAGGTGAACGGAGTACTGGAGATGTTGTGTTGTTTAGCGTATTCAATCACCAAGTCAAGCTGCGACTCGTGGTCAATCATCAATCGGACAGACTTCACAATCTTACTCAATTCGATCAATTCGCCAATCCTGGACTTGACTACTGGCAAACCGTACAGCACATCGGTGATTCTGCCACTTTCATAGAAATCCTTCATCTTCCACGCTTCCATCAAGGTGGACACAACAACCTTTTGGGAACTATCGCCCAGTTGGTAGTCCACACCTTGATCGCACTTGTGGGTCTTAACATGGGCCCTGAACGAGGCACCCAGCTTTTGTGCTCGCGACAGCATGTTCTGGCAATTATTCTTCATCACCTTGCGGTTGACAATGAAGGCAGGTGTAGGAATCTCGCTCAGACTCTTTCCCACATATTCCTTGCGGAGCACCTCGACGTCTGCGCTTGGATACAAATCGGATGGTCTAGTGCTCATGTTATGTGCTTGACTGTGTATTCGCTTGATCTCGCTGTGTGTTTTCGATAAGACCCACTATTTATTGATCCCTTAGTTGTCGCCAGCATATACGGGGGGGGGACCAGCTCGGTGGGGGCCGCTAGCCCTGTGTACTCCTTGACCCCCTCCAAACCCCGCCTTCAATGGTGTGTGGCATGTGGGGAGGTGGGACTTCGCGGATAAACCTGGAGATTTCGCCGGACCACAGGAGCTTTCGCCGAGCTGCGGACATCCCGCACCGACTAGCGGGGGGCTTGGTGACTGCGGACGGAGGGTGTGGCCTGTTTTTTTCTGTCAGCGGAGATTGAGAATGTAAAGTGAGCTCGGCTCTGCTATCTGGTTTCGGACAACAGCATCAATACCTGATCAGCAGACATGGCCCTAGTTGTAAATAATGTCATAATGGGGCCAATTAACCCATACATACATAGATGGAAGTTTATATTTTCCAACTGCACTCGCCGTTTACAGATGGGTGTGGCTCTTCTCGCTTTGCTTCTTTCTTTTGGGCCGCACGAAGAGCACACAATGGTCATATCATCACTCATTTAATATTTAAATAGTTTACAGCATCCATCTATAGCTAGGATTATTGGGGCCCTCGCCCATGATAGCAGTAGATACGTCCTTATACGTCCATTGGACTCCCTGATTCTTGTTCCTTCGCTTATTGTCAATCAACATGTAACACGCAACAAGAGCAGTCAGAATCATACCCAAACCGCCGAACCCAGCGGTGATACCAAGAGCCGGGAGATACTTTGGAGCATCCTTAGGCAGGAAAATGTTGGTGGAAATAAGACCAGCGCCGTTGGCCAATGGAACACCCACCGCGGACAAAACGGCACGCTTAGTCTCACCCGGTGTGTTGTTGTTATACCAAGCAGCCAAGATGACCGATGAGGACGATCCGCCGGCTGTCATGAGGAAGCATGTGAAATAGGCAACATGAGGGCTGCTGTGCACGTCAATGGCAGAAAACACTGCAAATCCGACAATTGTGACCGCAAACGATGCAATGATATAAATAGATCGAATCTGTGTAAAGTCAGATGCAAATGCAAAAATAAGCAAGCAAACGGCACCGAAAATGTTGGGTGCAACAGTGTAAAGGTTGGTTTGGACAGAACCTTTCCCCAATTGCGCAATGATCTGTGGAAACCAGTTGTTCACTGAATTGATAGGGACGCCCACGCAGATAGAAATCACAAGCCATAGAACTGTTACTGGGTGCTTAAACACCGTTAATGCGTCTCGGAACGAAACCTCTTCACCAACAACCGCAGAAGAGTCGGTTTGGATTCGATGAAACGCAAGCGCCTTTTCGTCCTCGTTGAAAAACTTGGCACGGGTAACGTCTCGTGGAAGAAACCAGTATGAAAATACGGCCATAATCACAGTAAGTGCGCCTTCGATCAGAAACAATAGTTGCCATCCGTGGAGAGAGCCATTGATTTGGAAGACTCCAAAGGCCAACAGCCCCGAGAATGCATTGGCAATGTTGGCAGCCGCATAGAAGACGGCCAATCGCCTGGCAAGCTCACCACGTCGATAAAACGTCGACAGATAGTAGATGATACCAGGGAAAAAGGGACTTTCGCACATTCCCAGGAACCATCGCACGGTCATCAAGCCACCAAAGTTCGTGACAGCAGCGCAGATCATGGATAACGAGCCAAAGCCGAACATTAAGATGGGAATGACGTTGGCAGCTGAAAACTTTTTAATGATAAAAGTGAATGGGAATGCACATAAAATAAACGGAATGTAGAAAATAGACAACATGATGTTCCACTGTTCATCCTTCATCCCTAAGTCTTTGTCAATGCCGTCAGTTTTAGCATTGGAGATGTTCCCCTTGTCCAGCGCATTGAACAGGTACATTACTGCGATTAACGGCAGAATGTGAAAATCTAATTTTCGACACAGCGCTCGCTCAGCCTTAGCATCATACACTCGAGCGTCCTCTTTGTCATACTCCTCATCCTCATGGACACCAAATCCAGGCTTGTCATAGGACGTGTGGTCCTGAGTTTGTATAGTTGATGTCATGCCGGTTTTTTCGTATAAATATGCTGATCCTGGTGTAAGAGAGAGCTTGGACAAATGAAAGGGAAAAAAATGTTACTCTCCTTTAATCAAAAGGGTCAACTACTCTTTTATATCGAAGCCGTATCCCGTGTAACGTCACTCTTTTCATTTCCGACTCAAAACAACTGCTACTGCGGGGTAATCACTCGAGAATCACTTCCGTCTTCCTATCTCCCCACACGATAGACCTACCGTTGTTGAAGAAAAAAAGAAAAAAAGCTTATCTCTTACGCTAAATTTTTCCCAATTATGTCCCGGCGCCCCCGCCGAGGTGGTGGGGGCGTGGAGTCACACCCAAAATCCCACTTTTTCGTTCCCCCCGCCCATTCGTGGCGGGGGTAAGTATTACCCCAGATACTGCTGAGGAATCAAACTTCGCGGGATAACGGCGATAGCACATGGGTTGTTTTGAGAAGGCTCCGGACTGTGGAAAGCTTCGCTTGCACTAGATAGCTTGTTAGTAAACTAGACAAAAAAAAAAAAAGATTGTAAGTACTCACTGACGCCCCATCTACAGGGACTCAAAAGATTCAACAATTCCTCCAGTAAAATGTTGGCATCGTTGGACTGGACCAGCATCTTGAACAGCTCGGAGTAGCTTCTAGTAGGAATCTGCAGCCCGAGTCTGTGGACTCGGCCTTCCTTTTCCGACAAAATAGCCCGGATCTTGCCCAGATACTGGATTAAGTTGGCCGGTCTCTCCTCGGTGCCACTTAGTATCGTACTGTTACCGCTACCGCAACCCTCATTTGTGTCCAAGAACAATTGGAACGTCCACACCGTCAAAGCAGCAATATAGAAACACCAGGTACGATGGAAGGCCGTCTCCTTCGTAACATCATATTTGGTTTCGCCGAGGAGAAACATATCGATCAAGTCCAATGCGTGGGTTACCGCTTGGTTGGCCTGGTTTGTAACCACCCACTGGTGGATTGACTTGGCGGTCACCTCCAACGTGGCCACATTCCTATTTCGCTGATATTGTGGCATTGGAATGTCCGGGAGGTGGGTTAAACAGTGAATCAACGTTTGAAATTCTTGAATGTCGCTGTTCAGTATCATATGCGCAAATTCATATGTCGTCAAGCATCCCAGAAGGTACGGGTGGTTATAAGGCAACTTTCCATTAATAATAAACGCAATCTTATAGTGCCTCAACCAGCCGTAGTACGATTCTGAGATGGTGTGCACCCATTTTTGACCGTGAATATGGGACAATAGCGTCATTTTGTCGCCATTGTTATCCACATCAGAGTCGGGATTACTGCTAGATCCGTTATTCGCCTGGGTCTCAGAAATCTGCTCTGGGGTGATGCTCTCCCGCAATCGCATGTTCCAACCAACCGAAATCAAGCCATGCAGAATAATCATCATACTCCATGGCGACAATGTAGGCTGCGTATGGTTGTCTAATTTCAGGAAAGAGCTGATGGTAGTGGTGAAATGTGGTGGCGGCGGGTAAGAGTCTCTCAATTTGGCCCATTCTTGTCCATTGGGTGCTTCCCACAGCAGCTCGTCACAGGGCAACCTGAATCGCAGATCTGAAATAAACATGGATGGCGGATGGTTGAATAACGCAGTGTGCTGAGTATCGACGACAAAAGCAAAAAAGGCGATGCGCTTTCTCGACTCGTGGTCAATGAATTTTTGCCATTCCGGGTCTCCGTTCGTAGCAACCGTATCACTGCTGGATTGCCAGGATTCGGAGTCAACCCGTCCCATACTACCTCTTCTCATTGATGCGATCAGCACGTCATGAAATCGGGTGGCCATATCGTGTTGCTCCTCGGTACTAGACATCTTTTCAAAGATCTCTGCCAGCAACAATGCCTGAAACACCCACATTGCCGTTGGAGTTTTGAACTCGGGCAGCGTGTAGATTTTATATCTCAACGTCTCGTGAATCTCTACTGCCAGCTTGATTGCGTCGGCATCTCGCGTGAGATACATTGAAATTGTGACAATCGAAATCAACAATAGAGACGGACAGCGATTTATACTGAACGAAGGACGATGCAAGAACGGCCATCTCATATGTAGCTTCCAATAAATTTCCACCGCGTAAGAAACAAACGACGGATTGATAAATTTATCCACCATTTCGCTACTCGGCAGATCCATTGCCTGACGTAATCTTTCACATGTTTCTTGGCTGCATGGAACGTTTTCTTCAACTCTGGCAGGTGTGTTGGGGGGGTGTTGAAGGACTGAATCAAAATAAGTACCTGGGTCAAACGTCTCCGGGGATCCACTGTTATGGTCGGTGTTGTTACTGTTAGTGTTCGGATTATTATTATTCGCCAGCAAATATGACGGTAAAGGTTCATTGCTGAGAGGAGGTTGTTGTTGCTGATGCTGTTGATGGTGTTGCTGACTGCCATTAGCTATGGGCTCAAATGATCCATCACCAGGGTGTGAAAACTGCTGAGTGTTTGTGGTCGTAAATAACCAATTCATAAAATCCTCATTCAATATTTGCGAAACCATCGGGTTAGAATTGCCCAGAATGGCGTCGGGACTTCCTGTGTTGTCAGTGAAAGTGGGCGAGAGATAGTCAAATGGTTGTTTGTTTTGCCAGGTTGATTGAGGGGTTTGCACCGTTGGCTGGATCTGCACAGCCATAGCGGCAGCCGCAGTGGTAGCAGTTTGAGGTGTTTTCGCATGATGATGATGGCGAAGGTGATTAACGTGGTGCTCATCGCTAAGTCCATGATATGCAGCATCTGCTTCGGCCTCCGCTTCGTGTTGTCGTCGAATATGTCTGGTCATTATATCCTTTCGCGTAAAAGACCTTTGGCAGTACTTGCAACTAAAAGAAGTCGTCCCGTCATCTACAATGGGCGTTAGTTTCGTTCATTCCGTCCTTCATTTTCATTTTTTTTTTTTTTTTCTGAAACTCACGAATAGTCTTGTGTCTCCGCAGATGCTCCAATCGTGCAAACGATGACTGACACCCCTCGAAGTCGCAGTAATGTCGAGGCTGACCCGGCTGGTACGAACGATCCTTTTTACGGGCCTTGGTAATTCGTTCCTTGCCAGTCATGTTCTCCGCTGGTTATTTATCTATCGGTCAAATTTGTGTCTGCTCGCACAGATCTTACCCATCAGCACACGAACCCTTGCCCTCTCACAAAGTATAATGTAGTAGGCAACCAGCTTCTGCGGCTTAGTTCCTTCTGCAGGGCACACGGGTTGTGGAGGTCAGGACGATACCTTTAACATTAAAAAAAAAAAAAAGAAGAAGAAGCAAAATAAACTAAGTTAGCGCTCCTTCGCTTCGGAAGCCAATTGGTCTCTAACCGGCGCCGGCTCTTTTGCTTCTGGAAAAGTAGGCTGCGTACACGGCCCACACCTGTACCTCATAGGGTGAGGCACCCCGGTAAGCTTCGTTTTTCCGCAAAAAAGAAGCAAAATAGTAGCTGCGTTTTGTCTCAAGGGTTAATTGGGCATTAACCAATGCTATTACATCCTCTCTAAAAAAAAAAAAAAAAAAAAAGTCATCAAGGGGTCCTATTACCGGATTCCTCCGTTTAGTCTCTACGGGTCTCCGCAATAAGCCAGCGTCCGTGACAACTTGTTTCAGAAACACAAGACAATGGAATACTAACAGACCAATTCATCACTAACATACAAATAAGGGCAAAGAGAGATCGTCATGTGGCCCTAGCTAATGGTAGACGTCGTCGATCGTTAATACAATTACCGATCCTGCCGATCCCGGAACACTCCCTTCTACACGCTCGAGTGGCCAAAGCTTGACGCCACACAACATACACATGGTAAAAGGCAGTATATAGAGAACAGGGATCGCTATCAGAAAATAGCTACTTCTTACGTTCTTTTATGATTTGCTTAAGTTGCTTAAATTTTTGTCTTTTAGTGGAAGTGTGTTGGCGCGCTAGTTGCAGGGCCAAGCTAAGAAGCGGATTAAAATAAAATAAAAACAAAGCTGTTTACTAAGTTGAAGGACAATGTACGTCTTTCTTGTCCTTAATTCTGGGCAACCACTCTACTCTTATGAAACCAGTCGGATGTTATATGCCTCCGGATGCTACGTATTCAAGCGACAGGCGTTCTCAACCCTACAGGGCTCTTGTCCCCTACCCGAGGCGGCCGGAAGACCTTCGGAGCTGCAGCCAAGCGATGACGTTGCATTAATAGTAGCTTTCGGATGTTGAACGGTTCGGGGTCACATACTCACTGCACAGTGGTTTCACAAACAAAGGGGTTGCTGCTGATTGGCCGTTGAACGGTTATATTAACTACTGCATCGGATGATGATGTAATATACAGCCGGCAAGAACCAAACCTTGGTATTGGCCAATCGGACGTAGCCGATAAAGCCACAGGGGACGTTGTCAGCAATTATAGAGCGATACCAACGGTAGGGAAGGAGCTCAATTATTACTCACGAGCAGAAACGGAATAACAGTAGGGACCCAATGAAAGAAGAGAACGGAGTTGGGCGCTCATATTAACTACATGCGCTCGTGATTGCTGCAGAACCTGCATGATGGGTGGGATGCTTCTAGAAAGTGCATATGCACCGTATTATGGCAAGTGCATCGGTAAGGGATGGGAATAATAATAATACCCATCATCATCATCATCGTCATCATAATAATAATAATAATAATAAGGTGGGAGAGATGTGCCAGGAGCCTAGGCCCATTATTACCCACTCCTTGTGCTCAATTAATCGGAACAGAGAGAACGAGAGAGGGAAAAAAAAAAAAAAAAGGGTGCACTCACACAAAAATGGCCTACAGGTTTCATCCTGAATGATCGACAGAAACATTCCCCAACACAGTCAAAACGAAAGTTGCCAACTCAAAACCTCAGAATTACAGTTACACTGCAAAAGAAGGTTTCAAATATGCTTCTAATCATGAGGGTTTCCAACTATAAATCTATCGCTACCCGCAGTGGCATCCTTCTCCGCTCCTCATAACCCGACTGTTGTTGTTTACATTATTATGACAATCTTTGCATCTGTTGCCGCCGCACCACCGCCACAGGCCCCTCCCTATCCTTTCTATTCTTCCCCCTTACCCAAACAGAAACGTCGGCATACGTACTCTGGCTATCGCTTCATTGACCCGATAATGTTTGACGAGGACGACTACGATGAGTACGATGTACGTTCGGAAAACGTTGTTTCGTACGGGTTCGGGCCCACGTCTGAAATGGACCCTGGTGACAAGGCTGAACGCGAGAGGCATCGTCCCATCGAAAGCCGCCAGCGTAACACAAAAGTTCCTGCTGGCGAAGAGGAATATTTATCGCGTCGTGCACAAGTTTCACGGGATCCCTATGGCGCTTACATGAAGCAGTTTTACAGTCAACCTGACGCTCAGCCAGCCGCCGCCGCAAAGCAAGGCATACCACAGTACGCTGCCACTGTCCCATTGACTGCAGCTGAATATGATCCTGACTCCACGAGGAATAAGCCGGACTTTGTAGTCAGAGACGCTCCAATTGACAGCAAGAGGAAAAACATTACCCCAGCCGCCGAGATATCTCGTCAGCGCTCCAATTCGCAGCATACTAAACAAACCCCTGCCTTTTTTGTGCGAACTAAGCAATCGCCAGAGTCAGACGACATGATCAGAAGAATCATGGACTCCAATAAAAGGGATATGGAGTCCAGAGCTGCCAAGAGGGCGGCCAGAAATAACAACCCGCATTCTGCGTTATCTTCAAATTCTCGCAATGCTGCCACACGGGGCGAGCCCGAGGGTCCAGCTCCCGTGTTCATGCCACAAGCAAAAGACGGTAAATACTCCAGAGATCGTGGAATGGAGACTCCCCCGTCATCTGATGATGATGATGATGCTTCCCCGCTCCCTTCCCCATCAATGCTTTCCCGAGAAGAACGCAAAAATGCAAAACTGAAGCATCGTCATCCGGCTGCGTCCAGCATACTCTCATCCCCCCTGTCCACGTACGATGACGACGTGGATGGTTACTCCTCGTCTCGTGACGGCCAGCCAGGGTTTTGGGGTTTCGTACGCGGCATGGCACGGAAGGCTAGATCTCATTACTACAACCGAGACTATCGACGATCACGAATGATGAACCCGTCAGCCATGTCTGAAGACGATTATTATGGAGGGATTCCTCCCGGGGCAGAGGCTGGGATGATGGGTGGGCCTGCAGCAGGGTCCGTAATGCCGCCAGGTAGCGGGTACTATTCCGGCGGCGGCGGCGGCGGCCGTCATGGGCGATCGCTGTTTGGAGACCGTTACGGAGGAAGTAGACACCGTAATCGAAGTCATCATCAACGAGGCACTTTGAGGCGAGGAGGATATCCTTATTCCCGAGGTTGGGGCTGGAGTAGATGGGGTCGAGGAGGTGGTGGGATGTACGGATGGGGATTCGCTGGATTATTCGCACAAATGGGCGACATTCTGTTTCAGTTCATTATGCGGTTTCCTCAATTATGGTTTCTAATGCAGCCAATTCAGGCAATTTCCAACTCCCGCTACTATTATCTGCGAACTCCACTCATATTTGTCGAAATCCTCTTTGTCATGCTTCTTGTTTACTATTCCCTTGTCATTCTTGAATTCATTTTTTCCATCCTCAAGGTCATGTGCACACCGGCTATCATTATCTCACAGTTCCTGTTTGGATCGCGGCGCAATTGAAATTGCGAAACAACAGAAGAGACTTCCAAACAGACAAGCATATAGGAACTTCTTCTTACTATTACTATTATTATTATTATTATTATTTTCCATAGAAAAAAATCTATGCATATGCATCTACTACTAATAATCATTTCTTTTTCTTAAAAAAACAAGTGTGTTTCATCAGCTAAAGTTTTGAAGTTGTTGTCCTGGTAACAACTTCTGCATGCCTCGCGGTGCTCAGACAGTGAGTTGCACAACATGCATTGACTAGACAGTAGACTGAAGATGCATTGATAATTGTTTCATATCACGCATACGTGTGGAAGAAAACAAATTGTAGATATGCATATTCTACTTTTCCTGGTAATTTACATAGTCCCTCCTTAATTGTTCCACAATTTGAGCGACACTCCCCCCACCATGTTGTCTAGCTCCAAAAAGGCCCTGTCCTACCCACATCGACAAGTTATCTTCATTTTGAGGATTGAGCTTTCGCAATGGCCCAGTCAATGCATTCAGCACCGGATACGGTGGATAAGCATCTTCGTCAAAGCTGTTATTCGCTTCAATGAATTTGTTTCGAATACCTCGAGCATATCTTCCCGAAAACGCCCTGGTAAGCGTAGAGTTATGGGATAGATAGTTACTACTCATAATAGCTTTTCGGTGTGCTGGCGCCATGGTGGCCTCTTCACTTGTCAGAAAAATGGTGCCCAATTGAACGGCGTCCGCTCCAAGAATCTGAGCCGCTTTGATGCCCTTAGCATCACTAATACCGCCGGCGGCAATTATCGGAATTTTCACGTGGGCTCTCACCTCTGGTATGAGCGCAAATAGGCCTACATCTGAAGAGGGATGAGTGAAAGTACCTCGATGGCCCCCAGCCTCGTATCCTTGAACACAAACTGCGTCAGCGCCAACTTCTTCCCATTGAACCGCTTCCACCGTATTGGTGGCAGTTCCAATGACAAAAATGCTCCTTGCGTGCAATTGGTCAACCTGTTCTTTTGAAAGAATACCAAATGTGAAACTTGCAATTGGTGGCTCAAGTTCCAAGAGAGCAGCGAATTGATCATTGAATGACGGGGAGAACTTGTCTATTTTAGGCAATTCCAACCCATACTGCTTGTAATACTTCTCCAGCCAGCTAGTCTGATTGCTTTTCAACGTGTACCCGTCGAGAGGGTTGACAATAAACAAGTTGAGGTTCAAAAATTCTTTTGCTTCTGCTGGAGCTTGTTGACGAATGTCATTCACCACTTTCCTGAGACTTTCAGGTGTCAACCCTCCAGCACCTAACGAGCCTATAATTCCAGCCTTGCAGGCTTCTGCTACCATAGTGGCATTGGTAGCCCCAGCCATTGGTGCCTGGATCACTGGCAAGTTCAGCTTTTTAAACATTATATTTGTGCGGGTAGTTAAGAAGTAGTTGTGGGGAGCTTATCGATCTTATCCCAAGTCTCGGGTCCGAGACCGGGTTCACTAAACCATTTTTGCTCCGCTAACCAAGAAAAGGTCAGCGGCCCCGTTTTAGTATTATCGGAAAAAGAGCTATTATAAAGTACATTTCAAGCGGTCTAGTAGTTGGAGGTGTACATTGAAACTGAGCTCTACCTCACTCACTCACTCACTCATTTCTGGTTACTTACGCGTGATATATCAACATCATGTGCCTGAGTGTGAGATGGCCACTGTGGTATGTCTTGAAGCTCTGTCAAAAAAAAAACATTCATTAGTCAATTACATTACTTAGTATCCATTATTACCCAATATTATTTCCCAAACCTCTGTCTAATCCTCCTCTTGGAGGCTTCTTCCCGTGCCGGATCGCCCAAAATGCTGCTGTTACTACTACCGCCGTTGCTGGAAGCGTACGAGACGTCCTTCATTGAGTAGTCACGAATAGAGTTACCTTGCATATTGTTATTGTTATTGTTATGGATATTGGTATTGTTGTTCATTTCAATGTCCTTCATCGGTGATACGTCTTTGAGATGATCTGCGGCTTGTGGATGTTTGAACTCAATGGAACCATCAATTGAAATCAAATTTTCCATAGTGTTATCAACAGGAGAAAAGATACCAGGGTTCTTTGACGGGAGAGAGTTGAAATTAAATAGTTGAGAGGGTTTGTTTTCCTTGTTGTTGTGCGAAAAAGAGCGCCGTTGAGTGCTTTGACCATAAGTACTTGTTCCAAAAATGCTTGTCTTAGTGGCACCACTACCGGGGTCGCTCTTCGGTTCGTTTGACGACAGGTAATCCTTGGTTCCATTGAAAGCGGATAACATCCCTGGGGGCGATGGCTTAGCAGGCAATCGAGAGTTTTGAAGATCGTGTTCGAGCTTGTCAGTTTGATTCTTTGACTGCTTCAAATCTTTTTCCAATTCTGAAACTTTATTAGTCAATTCGGCTTTTTGTTGAATCAACGCGTTCAACTGGTCATCCAGATATTGTTTGGATTCGCGCAATCTTCCAATCTCGTCATACTTGTTATTCATTTCGCGTGAATGATCCGACCTTAACTTTTCCAGTTCATTGTCCTGTTTCGAAACTTTTTCACGCAACAAGTTTACATGACCTAATGCATCCCTCTGAGACGTCCTCAATTTGTCAACTTCCAGTTTCCTTTTTTCGTCATCTTGCGCCCTAGTTTTGGTGATGTCATTAATTTGCTGCTCAAACTCGCTGCGCATATTCGCCTTTTCGAGCTCAAATTGCCGCTTACATGACGCCAACTCTGCTTCTAGGCGCGCAGTGTCCACGTTAAACTTCTCCCCATTGTGCAAGTCCGACTCAAGTTGAGATATTCTTGCTTTGGAGTCTTGAAGCTGCTGTTGGTTGGTGTTCAGCTCCAGTTTCAGTCGTCGCACCTGAGATTCTAACTCACCATTGACTTGATGAAGTTTGTTCCTATCCTCTTTGATCGCCCCATTCTCCTTCTCTAATCGGTTCACTTCATCATTGGCCAGCTCAATCTCTTGTTCTTTGGATTTTATCGTACTAATTTGCGCATCACTCTGAGACAGCTTGACGCCTAAATCATGGACCTGCTGCTTCAATCGCCCGATTTCTAACGTTTTTTCGTCATTTTCTGTTTTAAATTTCTGCAAATCGTCATGATAATCATCGTTGGCGTTACTTGTCTGTCCATTGTTATCCTTTCGTAATTTTTCAATTTCCGCTTCATACTGTTCGATTCGTTTAGTATTCCTACTCATCAATTCAGCAATTTTTGCTCGGTACGATAACGATTCCTGATCTCTGGACTTGGCGTAATTAATCGCCTGCTCAATTTGTAATCGCAATTGGGGTATCAAGTTTTCGTCCAGAAGCTCGTCCCGTTCGCCATCTGGGTTTAGCTTACGCTCTAAAATTTTATTATGCCGTTCCACTTGTCGTAGCATTTTTTCCATCTCATTAGAGTCAAACTGAAATGAGTTCTCATCGTCACATTCTTGAGATTCATCTGTCCCGGGTGGTTTCGCCTGAACAACTTTGGGAGTCCAAGGGCTTGGAAATTTTCCTGGGAAGTTATGTGGGAGCCCAGACCTTATTCGTTCAATCTTGCCAGCTTTAGGTCTAACTGAAGGGGAAATTTCTATAGACGACTCACTGAACGAATTGCCAGGCGCAAAAGAAACGTTTTTAGCTGGTCCAGCAGTTCCTGGAGTTTTCAGTATTCCGCCGCCAGAATTTTTCTTAGAATTATTCGGTGTCGACGGCAGAATTTCCTGAGGTTGGCCATTGATCCGTAACGAACTCTCCTTGATATCGTTAGTTAAATCAGCAAAGATCTTATCGTTCTCATGGGATGGTGGTTTCGGAGTACCCCAAAACAATGACTGTACTGATTTCAACGCGAATAACCCAGCTCCGGGAGTCGCCGGTATATCATCCTTTGGTTTTCTAGGGGTTTCTGTATTCGCCCAGAACATTTATAAGGTCTTAAATCTTTCGTTATCAGTGGACAAAATTAATGTCAACAATAAGCCTCACGGAATTAATCCCAAATTCAACGTGCATGACGCGTCCACGGGAGGTGTGGCTAAACACCCGGTCATTATGGCTATACACACCACAACGGTTACCCGGACATCGCGTCACAGTACGAGGCTTACCACTTTAACACTCGTAGGGCTATTCGGCAATATTTACAATGGAAAACTGATTAATCTATGTACGAAGCTACACCTCTTCACGATGTGGCAAACCGCCCTTTATATGACAGACTCTTATATAATTTAGAGAGGACGTTAAAAGGTGGTGGCTCATAGCCATCCAAACTTGAAAAGCTCAGAAGACAGGCACAAGAAGCAGTAGAAGAAGGTGGTAATGTTTTCACTAGTATCAAAAACGCCTGGAAGGGTATTTAGAAGTCTCATGACTACACACCGGAAGAAAGGGAAATGATTAGGATGCTTGCGCCAAAAGAGTTAGCGGTGTGTCTTCAGTTTCCCTTTGCTGAAGAGAGAACTCCCAGAGGAACTATGAGGGAACTGTTGTATAACTTCGAGACAGACGATACTTTATCTGGTACCACGCTCAACTGGAGACAGCTAAATGTTAGTAGCTACATCACAAGACTATTGGTATATCAAATATTAAGAAAACGGGACGTAGTCCTTCCAGTATATTCCGTGGAAATTTAGCGTTTAGCTAAAGACAAGCGTACAAATGAAGTTATATTCGATCGACCTGGAACCTCTTTCTTTGCCATACCCGGTGGAAGCAAAAAGTTCAAAACAAGGGGTGACAGGAATATAATTCAGGAAGGTACGTTTTCCTGTAGAGATCACTATAATTATACGCATATTACAATTATTGCAATAATTTATTCGTTTCATCAATGCATTGCGAAGTTGTTACAGGAGAATTGGTCGGAAAACTTAACAACCGTACTAACGGATGAAAATCTGCTTGAAAGTGACGAAACCAATAAAAGGAAATTGCCAGGTTTAGATTCGGAATTTTTTTTTTTTTTTTTCATTAAGTGAGCGCATTTCGACTCTTGTTAGAGAAGAAAAAATTGATCAAATTTTGCCGGACTGTTGGCTTGTAAGGCAGGAGTCAAGAGGGTGGAGCGAAACGGGCTCTAAAATTTTCTATGCGGATCTCATATTGCCGATATCATTTTTCAATAGAACTGTTAGAGACACTTATTTTTTTTACCATGTTCGTATCCCCTCCACCCAAGCAAAACTAAAAGATGAAGCTCAAAGGCTGGAGCATAACCTAGGCGAATCATTTTTTTCCTCAAGTTAGAAATAGCCGACTAGGAAATGGAGAGCAACGGCCAAATAACGAACAGATACAACAATCGTTGCAGGAAAATCAAAAAGCGACGCCGCCTAACGGTAAGAGAAAAAACAATGGTCAAGAACCACTAATAAGATCATCGCGTCGTAAGTACACTTGATATTGATGTGTTTAATTTCGTGAGACTGAAAACTGGATTTATAATTCGATTTTGTTTGGTTATGTATATTATATAGTGTGAAGAATCCAAAGGCATTCGATAGGGACCTTTCCAATTAGTATCAGATGTGATATTATATCAAAAACTCTGGTACGCTCCCCCTTCGCGGGTATTAGAAACCCAGGTACTCCCCTTCCCGGATATTAAAAAACCAGATTTAGGAAACATGGAAATAACCAGGCAGCTAGGAAACAACCACAAAACTTCTATGCATACTAAAAAGTTCCGAATTAATAATAATAATAACTAATTTACTCCTGAGTACATACATATAAATGAATAACATCAAGCAGGATAATTCGCATATTTGCTACCCTTCTCAAAGGTGCTACGCTATGCATATAATAATAATAATAATAATAATCAATTTACTCCTGAGTACATACATATAAATAAATAACATCAAGCAGGATAATTCGCATATTGCCCAATGCAGGCGTTTCGACATTTTAAACAATGCTATAGTAATAATAATAATCTTTTTACTCCTGAGTATTATGCTACGCTGGAAGAGTCGCTTGTGTGGGTTTTATCCAGTGAAGTCTAGAGTTTTCTCGTCATTCGAAATGGTTTTCCTACACGCTCATGAATTTGAGGGAAATTCGGCGCCATCCCCCGTCTGATTATTTAAAATGTCGAAACGCCTGTATTGGGCAAATATGCGAATTATCCTGCTTGATGTTATTCATTTATATGTATGCACCCAGGAGTAAATTGATTATTATTATTATGATTATGCAACTAATAATAATATAATAATAATAATCAATTTCAACGCTTCCGGCAACTCACTGGGGTTGTGACCCAACGATGGCATGTTGCCCAGGGAGGGAGTTTAACCCACCACTGTTATGCGTAGCTATTCCCAGTGGTTGCCCGCTGGGCTACAGCTCATTATCCTATTGAGTATATGTTGCACTGCCACAACCACTGCCACATTTTTGCACTGCCACTTAACATTCTAGTTATATTCTTTAGAAGGGCAGAATTCTGTCTGTTGGTTCGATGGTCTAGTTGGTCATGGCACCTGCTTAACACGCAGGACGTCCCCAGTTCGATCCTGGGTCGAATCAATTAATTATAACACCGTCAAATTTTTTGCCCGCTTAGCTTATAATTAAAAACGATATCGATATAAATATTTAATTTAATTTTTTAATTAATATATATATTTGCGCGCGCGCGGGCCGGCCGGCGCCGGGCCCGGATATATATATATCCGGCCGCGGGCATGCGCATGCGCATGCAGCGCTAGTATAGCTGCAGCTGGTACCGGCCGGGATATATATATATCGATATCGACGTCGACGTCGACGTCGTACGCGTGAGAAATTCGAAATTAAAATATTAAATTAAGCGAAAACTGGAATTCGAAACTTATACTGTTCACGGCTATCCAGTAGCTAAATTGTAGATTCTTGTATATGCGTATGCATATATATAGAAGAAATTGAGTGTAGTCAACGTATCATGATATAGATGTATATGTGTACGAATATGTAGTTAATAAATGAAGTGAAATAAAAAAAATGCATATGTGCATATAGGGTCATTATCATATCTATCTAGATCTAGCTAGCTATAGCGCGTAGATATATAGTAATGCAGTACTATGCATAGCTATAGTATACATCTTTTAATTAATATTTTTGTCGTATACGTATGCATATGCATATATATATACATACATCTGTACCTATGCATATGTATGCATACATTAAATATATATGCATACCTATTTGCGCAAATAAATTTCTGTGACGACCTTATAGCGGTCAACGGGCTAGCTCGGTTTTATAGGGCGATAACAATTGTATGCATATTGATCTTTTTCAATCCCAAATACGTGAGACTTGACGAAAAATCCTAATACAGCCGCTCTGAATGCCGATTATACACAATTAGTTCAAGATTTTTTCCGGTCTATAATGGATTCCTCGTTTTACCAAATCACAAAATTTGTACAGCTTCCCTGGATGATCTAAAGGCGAACCATCTACGAAGTGGCGAAACGCCCATGAAACTTTGTAGATTGTGTAAATTGTTCTTCCAGCTTGTAATAGGAACAGATTCTGCCCACCTTCTATCTGAGCCAGGGACAAAATGGCAATGAGACTCCTAGGAGCCTCATTTGACGGCATGAAATAGTCCCATATCCTCCGACTGACATCGCGCTCAAGATATAAATTCTCCAATGTATCGACTTCCCTTTTACACAGGGAACATTTGGTAGATTTGTAGATGATGTTCCCATAGTTCACAAAATTGGTGTATCTTCCATGAACAGGCAGATTCCTGGTAAAGAACTTATGAAATACGTCGATGACATCATTGCCAATGCGTTTGAGTTTCTTCATCGTGATCCATAGTGGTCTCCAGTAACTTTCCTCATCAAGTCCTCTCAGCTCTGGCCATAACCCCGGCCCTTATCCATAAATAAATGAGGTGAAATATGCATTAAAAAACTATGCATATGCGTGAGAGATTATTGAATTGAATATACATAGGGACTAAAAAATGTTAGGGTATACATATGCATGCCTTTAGATTATTTAAATTGTGGGAAAAGAAACAGAGAATGCAGCTTTATCCGTAGCAAAATAGTTATACTACAATGTAGAGGGTGACCGCAGGAAAAGGAACTACAACATTTTTGGCGTAATGTCTTGAATACACAATTTCTTCTATGCATACGCATATACAAGAATCTACAATTTAGCTACTGGATAGCCGTGAACAGTATAAGTTTCCGGTTTTCGCTTCCTCAATTCCTTCCGTAGAATCTTACCTGAAGGGCTCTTTGGAATGATATCCAAAATTACTACTCCTCCCCATAATCGTTTATGTCTAGCTACCTTCGAATCAAACCACTTTTTGATTTCCAATGGGTCTACTTTTTCCGAAAGTGTGATGAACGCTCTTGGATATTCCGATCCCTCTTCCGGTACATGGTGACCGACAACAGCGGAGTCAGAAATTTGTGGATGGGTTAGTAAAATCGCCTCCAATTCAGCTGGGGCAACTTGGTGTCCCTTGGATTTGATGAGCTCCTTAACTCTATCCACAATATAGTAACATCCCTTGTCGTCGATGACTGCTACATCACCACTCTTAAACCAGCCATCTGTAGTCAACGCATCTGACGTCGCTTTTTCATTTCTTAAATAACCCTTCATGATGTTAGGGCCACTCATCCAAAGTTCGCCTTCACAACCTTCAGGAACGTCATTTCCATCAGGATCCACCAATCTCGCTCTCATGTTGGGACACAACCAACCTACACTAGCGTTTGTATAGATAGACTCATCATGATCTGGAAGGTGTGTCACAGGCGAAGTTTCGGTGAGGCCATATCCTTGAGCTACAACGCATCCCAATCTGTCTTGGACGGCAGAAGCTAGAGATTCACTCAAAGGAGCTGCTCCGCTGAACAGCTTTCTTAAACTCTTGCTGATCTCCTTATTGTATTGGAGAACGAGTGGATGTTTGGCTAATGCAACTAAAATTGGCGGTACCACGTGCATGTGGGTGATTTTATGGTTAACAATTGCTTTGAGGGCTAGTTCTAAATCAAACTTTTGGAAAAGAATAACCTGAACACCCGCATAGGGCATTGTATGAATGAACTTTGAAAGTCCGAAGATGTGGGTCATTGGAAGCAGCCCACCAAAGGTACTTCCTGGGTTGTAATGGGCAGCTGACATTGCCATTTGTTGCTCAACGTTGGAAGTCATGTTGTGATGAGTGGTCATAACCCCCTTTGGCACTCCACTGGTACCTGATGAAAAACAGTAATAAGCGTCCTTCTCAACAGCAGTCTTTCCCGGCAGGGCGACAGGCTCGGCAATGACAGTACAACTCTCTGCCTCTTTAATAAAGTCGTCTAAAAGCACAGTATGCTGAACGTTACAAGGACCTTCTTTACAGGCCTTTTTTGCGCAATCCAACAGCTGTGGCGTTGTGATCACCACCTTTGCTCGGGAGATATTCAATTGATGGTATAATTCGTTTGGAAGATAAGCCACATTCGCAGGGGAAACGATACCACCCAGTCCTAAAATTCCATGGTGAACCGATGGAATAAAGATGGAATTTGGTGTAAAAACGGTAACAACGTCGTCATAGTCGACGCCATATCTGGTCTTCAGGACGGTGGACATTCTACCGGCCAGATCAAAGATTTCTTTGGTAGTTATACCTTTACCGCTAGTAGCATCCACAAGAAGCTTCTTATCTTGCAACTTTGCGAGTGCAGGGCTTTGCTTAACAAATGCAGTGCAATTACCATAATAGAGATCTAAATCTGGGATTGGGGAATAGTATACCATGGTAAATATGGGAAGAAAAACGGGGAACGAAGAAAGAAGGAAATAAAGAAAAAAATTTGCTCTAGGGCGTTTTAGCATCTATATACTTTTGACTCGGTCCTAATAAATCCGTGCTCCGATGGAGGGGGAGGAGGGGCAACTGCCGACACTTCCCCGCAAATTCGGGTAACGCCCCCCGACAATCCCCCAGTCCGAAATACCGAGGACCTATAACGACTGTATGTATAGCTGTCATTCTGTTTTGGGGCCTTATCCAGATATATAGTTAGTAAACATGAAGCATGCCACAGCTACGAGTGGCTTTTTCCAGGATGGTCCGCGGTTAACAAATCAATATACGGGTGATTCAGGTTTACAGAGGGTGCTGGCTCATTTTGTTCCACAGGACATATTGGAACAAGCTGCTAAAGATGAACTTGAAGGACTAGGAGAGAAAGTGGTATCTGATCAGGTGTTTGAATGGGTCGCAGAGGCAGAACGTAATCTGCCATACATTATTCATCAGGATACGTTGGGGAAAGACATTAACAGATTGGTGACAAGCTATGGATGGCAAAAATTGAAGGAATTTGCTGCGGAAGAAGGCATTGTAGCCACAGCTTTTGAAAGACGCTATGCAGAATATAGCAGAGTAGTTGGATTCGCAAAGGAGTTTTTGTTTACTCCATCCTCTGCGGTAGTGACTTGTCCGTTAGCAATGGCTGATGGATGTGCACGACTAATTGAGACTATGCACCCGGAGAAAGATTCTTGGAAGCAACAAGTATATGAGCATCTAATTTCTAGGGACCCTAAAGAAGCTTGGACCTCAGGTCAATGGATGACTGAAAGGCCTGGGGGATCCGATGTTAGCCGTACCGAAACCGTTGCCTACAAAACTGAGGCTCCAAATCAATATCTTTTGAAAGGCTTCAAATGGTTCTCAAGTGCTACTGATTCTGAGGTCACCGTAACTTTAGCTCATCGCGAACAGGGTGATGGTAAAGAAGGTCTTTCGTGTTTCTTGGGGGACCTTAAGCAAGGTGGTGTTCGCTTGCACCGTTTAAAGGAAAAGTTTGGCACAAAGGCGCTTCCAACTGCCGAATTAGAGCTCTCCGGACTTCGTGGGGAATTAGTTTCTGAACCTGGGAAAGGTGTCAAGACTATTGCCGCCATTCTGAATATTACCAGGGTCCATTCAGCAGTCTCGTCCACCGCTTTCTGGCGTCGAGCATACAACATTGCTAAGGACTATTCTCAACGGCGTCAAGTGTTTGGCAAGAAGTTATCCGAAGTGCCGTCTCATGTGCTTACCCTAGCTAATCAAGAAGTTCAACTGCGTGGCTATTCGTTTTTGTCTTTCTATGCCGCAGCTTTAATGGGTAAAACTGAGACGGGGAAAGCTACCAGACACGAACAAATCCTGATTCGTATAATTCCGGGAATTGCCAAAGCTGGGGCATGTAAGGCTGCCAACACTGGTATTGTGGAGTGCATGGAATCCCTTGGTGGAATTGGCTTTTTGGAACACGATGTGCGAATCAACATTGCTCGTTTACAACGAGATGCTCAGGTTAATTGCATTTGGGAAGGCACAACTAATGTTCTCTGCGATGATATCGTTAGATATCTCAAGAAAGGATGGAAGGATGTGCGAACGGCATTGAACTGGTTGGTGTACGCAAACACAAAACCGGATCACAATCATAGTGAGCTCAAGAATAGCTTGCGCAAAGAAGTGTACGGACGATTCGAGCAGTGGCTTGAAGATTTCGAACTCAAGTCATTCGATGACGCTCGCCGCGAAGGGCGGCTCATCATTTTCGAGTTGGTCAATATCATTGCGGGCTCATTTTTGACGGCTGATATGAGGAATGGTGGAAGCTTGGAAGATGAGGCTTCTTGCAAGATTGCTGAGAAATGGATTCGCCCCTCGGCGGATAGAGGGCCTGGCAACGACTATATGATTGTATTCGGTGAACGCCATCGACATCATAGCAAGTTGTAACCTTTATGAAGTAGTTTTTGTTATTTTCTCATTGAGAGCTACTATTTGGAGTCCATCTGTTGGAGGAAGCGTTGTCGCTCATATTCATATTCTATAGTTTAAAGCCACTCTTTAATATATATTCACAATAAATAAGGCACCATCTTCATTGTTGCTGCTGAATACCAGCATCGCCTTCTAGTTGCTTTTTTCGCTGTTCTTCCTCCATTTCCTTCAGTTTCTTTAAATCGTCCTCGCTAGGCTCATATTGGTGCCACACAGTGTAGTGAACTAACCCTGCCACTCTGAAGCCCATTCGGCGACACATCTTTCCAAACCCTTCCGTTTCAGCATGATTCCACAATGCAAATCCTGGGAAGTTCGCTCCGTGACGGAAAACCTTAGCTTTGGCAAGAATCGAAACGCCACCAATACCATCCAATTCGATCAGATCGTCAGGATTCCCATTAGGAACTCGTAGATAAGCCAGATGGGGTCTCCATGTAGGATATTCTGCATAACCTTCAACGATGACGTCATCTTCATCAAGTGTTTTGGCCAATTCCAATGCTGGCTCAGTTTCCTGCCAGGAATTCAAGTCATAGGGCTGCTCACCACCTAACCATTCTGGCAAGGGCCTCCACACGTTCGGAACAATAACATCATAGTCATGTTTCATCAAGTCCTCAATGATGGTACCTGGTGCTGTTTCAATATCGGCATCTCTCCAATAGACCCAAGTATGGTAGGGTCTCAGGGCCATGGAAAGAAGCCAGTTACGAGCCCTTCCCATTACTTTTCTGCGTTTACCTTGAACGTGGACACCATGCCTATCGTCGACTCCTTGGCCCACCAGCTGACCAAAATCCTTTTCAAAGATCATAATCTCGTTAAAAGCATGGCTACGATGTCGCTGCTGTCTGGTCAGATGGCTGTTGAGTTCGTCCAAGGTATTATCTGTAGTATCAGATACCATAAATGCAACGTCGATGAGATTGTGAGGATATGTGAGATTGTCAAGATGACTGAAGAGAAGAGGCAGTACAGGGGCAGCATTTCTCAAGGGAATGCATAGTAATACACGTTGTTCATGATCTCTACCGTCGGCGGAACCACCGTATTCTGCCAAGTCGTAATGCTCCACCGTGCCATACTTACGGTCATAATAGTTCAAAAACTTTACTGAAGAGCCACGATCGCTCAAAATACGAAGCAGCCCCAAAAAGCATATAATTGACAATACGGCGTTTCGTATCATCCGGCTCCTGGCACTCTTCGCAATGAACCGGTGATGCAGTCGGTTTTTAGGCTTGAATTTTGCGTTCGGCTCATATCTATATTATTATTAGACAGATCTAGTGAGAAAATGTCGCAATACTTACCGAGGCAAATCCTGTTTCCTTTTAGACGTTAGTGTTCGTAAATTCATCTCTATATTTTTCACAGTTTCCACTGCCACGGTGTAATATTAATGTGAAGCTTCGCGCTCAGTCTGCATCACCATTTTTTACCGGACCTGCGCCGCATCGCTGATCTTCCAGGGGAAAATGAGGATCAATACGTCCTGCGGGCCACCTCCTTTCTCTGCAAAGGGGCAAACGCATGGGTACGGGAGACTCGCAGAGCTGCCATTTCGGATAAACTGGAGCCGCTGGAGGGTATATATATATATATATATATATATATATATGAGCTCTACCGGTAGCAGCCTTTTCTAGAAAAGCTGTCGGAAGCACAACAGTAGAGCCTATTAATTAGGGGCCAACGAGCAACTTCTGCCTTCTTCAGTCATGTGCTACATATATGTGCATATATATAAATAATTACGTCTAGTCTTTGAGACCAGATTGTTCAGGCTTGAACCATTGTTCACGCAGCACCCCCCATACAGAATTTGCTAGCTGCGCAGCTCTAGTCTCAGAAGCTGCATGCGCCTCAATATAGACCTTGAGCTTGGGCTCTGTGCCGCTCCCCCGCGCTGTGAAGGCAATCCCTTCGCTAGGTTGTCCATTACTCAAACGAACTGTGATCATTTGAACAGACTTTGAAACTGGAAGCAACGGCTTCTTATCAACTGTATTACTGTCATATCCAATTGTCAAGTCTCTCCAACTCTCCACATTATAGGGGCCGATCGTTGTAGGATGCGGGTTCCCTAACCCTCGGATATATTCGAAAACACTATCTGTGATAGTAGGATCCGGGGAGACATAATAGGAGTTCTTGTCTGAAAAGTGGCCCACTCTCTCGTATAAGTCGTTCATCTTCTTCAGTCCATTTGTGTTACTAGACGCCCATTCCATTGCCATCTGTATGAACACATAGGCCGCTGAGATCCCATCTTTATCGTGAACAACTGAAAACATGTATCCAATAGCTTCTTCATAGGCAAAAGGAACATCGTAACCCTCAGCCTCCAGGTCAATTGCCCGATTACCGATCCATTTAAACCCTGTTAATGTGTCTTCCCATTTAAATCCCTCTCTTGAAGACAGGTATTTAAGGAACTCGCTCGATACAGTGGAGTTTAACAGCGCAAGTTTGCTGACATCTTTTTGGTGTTCCACCTTATACTTTTCAACCGTAAAGTCACCAAACAAACTTCCAAGCTGATTCCCGGTCAATTGAGTCCACTTCCCGTTATCCTTGACAGCAGCAACAAATCTGTCAGCATCGGGATCGTTCGCAAGGACTAAGTCGACGCCATGCTTGTCTGCAGTTTGAATCGCCAGGTCTAATGCTCCATGTTCTTCTGGATTCGGGAAAGCTACTGTTGGAAACGATGGATCAGGCTTAGACTGTTCGTGGACTATGATAATTTGTTCGTTACTCAGTCCGAGAATTTCGGCAGCCCGTAAGAACGCTGGTAAACCAACACCATGCATAGGAGTATACACAAGCTTGAAATCAAGCGATATCTGTTCAACTTGGCCCAATTTATCCTGCAAGGCTTGATAGTATGCTTCTTGGACCTTCACCTTGGCAGAATCATCCACCCTTTCAGACTCATTTAGTACACTGCAATCCCAACTCCATGGAATCAAATTCTCATTGATCGACTGTGCAATTCCAATGTCGTGCGGAGGGATAATTTGGCATCCATTCGCCCAATAAACCTTATAGCCGTTATCAGCAGCTGGATTATGACTAGCTGTGATCATAACACCGCATGACGCCTTCAATTGATCCACTGCAAACGGTACTAATGGGGTATGGATCAATCCGAATCGGTACACTTTATAGCCCAACTGGACAAATGCCAGCGCAGTCAATTCTGCAAAACGTTCAGAGTTGTATCGATGATCATGTCCAATAATAATTCCGCGATCAGTAGCATTTTCTATATTCCTCAGGACATATTTAGCAAGACCTTGAGAAGCCTGCAACACCGTAACATCGTTCATCCGACTGAATCCTCCTTCCATTCTTGCGCGCAAACCAGCCGTACCAAATTGTATCCGCTTACTCAATCTCTTATCCAGTTCTTGGTAGCGTTTGTTAGAATAGAGTTGTTGAATCTCTGCTCTGGTAGTTTCATTCTGTGATCTCTAATTAGATTCTGCCATCAGAAGAATCTCCTATCATATACTTACGGTATCTATTTCCAACCAGGACTGGACCAGTCTTTCGATGTCATCCATTTTACAAAGAGCCAAACAATAACAAGACTAAAAAAAAAAAAAAAAAAAAAAAGATATTGTCGATCGGGCTGACACAGACTCTCTTATATGACGGGACCAACATGAGGAGGTATGAGGCTTCATTGATCCGCCGGTATCCGACGGGACCCACGAATCACACAAATTAATTGAACGTACGCTCCCTCCGAGCTTCGGGAAGGATACAAAAAGCATAAAATGCATGTAATTAGTATAAATTAGTCTAACATTACAATAAATCATCTTCAAGTTCTTTGGCAAACTCGTCTTCATCATAACCTTCAATTTCCGAAGAAGCAGCGGGGTCGTCACCATCCCCAACCTTGGTTCGTTTACTTGACCCGTCAGTCACATCTTCATCACGACTTCGTTTCTTCGATTGAGAATCGTCATCAGATTCTTCATCAGACCCATAGTTATCATCATTATCGTCATCGTCATCGTCATCGTCATCGTCATCAGAGGAAGCCATAAAATCTTCAACTTCCTTATCAATCTCATCCCAGTCGACATCTCCCTGGTTCAGAGATTGCATGAACTTTTCAGTGTCTAAGTTATCATCGTCACTATTCTCATTATTATCCTTGCTCTCATCATTAATAAAGTCAAAATTCTCGTCCTTAACGACATGTAGACGGTAACTGTCTTCTGGAACCCGTTTCCAGTCAGAGATGCATGCAAACACCCAATCAGTTAAAACGATATGAATGTTCGGATGAGCTGCAGCTTGTTGGACTTTTTTTGTTCCCCCTTTGGACGCAATCACATGTGTCACTGTGTCGACAAAATCCGCAACAACCACTGCTCCAAAACTTCGAACCCATTGCACGATATCTGCCGAATCCAGATTCGTCCCTAATGGTAAAACTCCGGAAAACAAAAAAACGCAACCCTTAAAAACTTGTTTTTTAATTTTGGGGATAATTTCATTAGTGTCTGGTTCGTCTGCTTTCTTATCATAGTCCTTGTAGAATTCCGCGTGAATGCGTTTTAATGCTATCTCTAACTTCGGCAGCTCCCTATCGTTGTCCACTAAAAGGTGTTTTTGGCTATGATGTTGATGATGATTCTCACGATAATGGTCCTGCGGTTCATTGTTTTCGTGAGCATTAGTGCTGTCATTATTGCCGTTAGTTCTGTCTTCTGACTCCTCTTCGTCATCTTCACTTTCTTCGAGGTCCTTTTGTAATTTAGCTAATGGTCGTTCTGCTTGTTGCTGTTCGAGAAGCTCTACTCGTTCATCTGCTTGTGCCTGTAGAAGTTCTGGGTTGTCTTCTCCTATCTTCACCAATTGGTCCACTGGAGAACCGGATTTGTCGTCTTGTCTGGCTTCTCGGTCATTTTCTTTACTTTCCAAATCTTTAGGGTTGATCGATTTCTGCTCATCCTCTTTATCGTGAGGCCTGTTGTTATTTGTCGGCTCAATCATTCCAGTTCTTTGAGGCAAAAAACTGGAGTTGATGTCGCCGATTCCAACGAAGAAGTTGTATGGGATCACCCGGACCAAATTCGAGCTCCACTTCCAAACGTCGCCACGATCATCAATGATAGCAACCATTGACGTGGAAACGGGGAATAGCCGCTTGAGAGATTTTTGCACCAAACTACCGCTCTCATCTCTACTCAATATCCGATCTCCAAAAAATTTACCGTCGGGATCTATAATCTTGGCAATTGCCTTCGCATATGACTTTGTAGCCATTGTATAGACGTGCATCTCATAAATCTTAGCCATACTCTCCAAAAATTCCTGTAGACCAGGTCTGACTTTCACGTAGTATTCACACATTGTCGTAGCTGGTGGTACACTTTTGGCTGACGGGTGTGGTATTATTTTCTCTTCCAGACTAAACGATTTGACGTCTTTGACCGCTTCATGATTCGGATTCGATTCGTCCCGCATCCATTCTCCAATTGTAGGGTCAACCGCAGCATGGATTACTGTCTGATCCAAGTCCACGACTAAAATTAGTTTTCGCTCGTTCAGCAATCGATCCGAAGATGTTTTTTCTATACGCTCCGCTTCGCCCATGGAAACTTTAAGCCCACTTGTATCATGTGCCATTGAAATCGGCGCTCTGTCTTTATTACTGAATTCTGTGTAATCCTGTTGATCTAATGAGGCGCCACATATAGCACACAAGCCTCCATATTGGACAGAATGGGTGCACGGCTCGATCAAACTAACTACTTGGAATTTAGCTTCGGAAACCTCATCTCCAACTTGAACAAACCATTCCTCAATTCGTCCATCCACTGGGCTTTCGAAGGTCGAATGGAACTCTTTACGAACTTTATCATCGTTTTCTCCTTCCTCCACCTCATGCCAATATTTGTACCGCAGAATAGGCGTGTGCTTAGTGACCGAAACTCCAGCAGGAGCAAGAATTGCAGTCACAGTTACGGGGAAAAGAGTCGACTGCGGCAAATTCACATTTGTCGGCTCAATCATGGTGAATCAAATAAAAAACGCGTATCCTATATATTTGCTTGTTTTCTTTCTGTCTGTGTTCGGTGTGGAGATAATTGTAGTCTGATGCGACGGACGCTTGTCAAACTGGTTTTGAAGCGTTGGGACAAAAGAAAAAAAAAAAAAGTTTGCGCGTATGTGGACTAGGCAGTTTCTTCCCGACCCATTGGTGGCGTTTGAGACGGGAAATAATACGTGTTTAAAAAAGGAAAGCCAGACTCTGTTGCGTTAAACTAACAACCAGATATTATTCAAATTGTAGAGCCAATTTTTCTTTTTGTCGCTTGGGTCGACGTTAAGAATCTCATACGGGTTCTCAATCGTGATTCTGATCGAAACATGTGTCGAAGTTTTATATTTTCAACTTAAATATCAAGGTCTAAAAATACATTAATTAAAGATATACCGTTCGCTGTCCCAATTTATAATGCCAGAATCTCTAACCCCATCACTTTTGTGGGCGCCCTTTTTTTGGACGCTAGCAAAAGCTGCATCGAATTCATGGTCTATTAATTCATTACCGGTGGGGTTACTGAGATGGACAGGAGTTTGTTCCTGCTCCTCCTTTTTGACTTCCTGTAATCTTTTTTGCTTCTTTTCACGGCGTTCGTTGATGCGGAGACGTTTCTGTGAATAATCTACGACATCGAACCTTTTACTTGTCGTCTTGACACCAAATGGATCATATTGATTGCGTTCCGAAGCCGTCATGGTGGTTGTCGCCGTGGAACTTTGCGACGTACTGGTGGCTTTTATCACGTTACCTCCAAGAGAAATCTTGAGCGACAATTTTTTCGGTTTTTCTTCCTTAGGAAGAGCGGAAGGCATGCTAGTCGGTGAAACTGACGTCTCTGCTGGTGTTGATGTCGTTGGCTTATTGAACGATGGCAAAGTCATGATTACCGGTGGCTGATCATCTCCTTCTTCGTTCTCCTTATTATTTTTGCTGTCATTATCATTATTATTATAATCATTGTCATCATCATTTTTGACCGTAAGTTCCTCTTCTACCCCTTTCTCTTCTTCTCCTGCTCCTCTGTCATCACCAGCAACTTCCTTATCCTCCTCAACTTTCCGATCAAGTTCCACCTCAACCTCTTCTTCTTCTTCGTCCTCTTCCTTCATGTCCACATCTTCATCATCATCCACTAAACTATCGTCACCCACCCGAACAGTCTCTGTCAGTCTACGTAGAGCCCCTTCGGCTAGCCTTCCTTCCTGTACAATCTTCTCACGAAGTTGACGAGGATCCGTGACACGGTTCGTATATTGCGGAGTGGCCATAAAGGTATGATCCGGAGGGAAAGCCGGCATCCACGAAGGAACGTGGGATCCTGGCTTCTTTCTATTAGGAACCAATTGGTTCAAGGAGGAGGAAGGTGCAGTGAAGAAAGGTTTTGCTTCTTCAGAAACAGGCTCCTCAGTAGGGTTCACCCTCAACTGGTTCAATGCATCAACGTAACGTGATTTCAGGCCCTTTTGTTTCTCCAAATCAGTCACCCTAATTCCAGTAAACCGCAGTAACATTGCTACATCGGAGACTGAAGGATTGTGTCTTCGCTGGATCCCGCTAAGTTTGTGTAGCCTTGAACATAATTCCAGTAAATGCTCTTCTGCTAAAATGCTTAGGTATTCGTATGATTCGCGGCTAGCATGGTGGATCCCTTCTGATCCTAATATGGCGGCAATGGCGCGTTGAAAGATAATCTGCATATTATCCAGTCTCGTTTCACTATCCACCGGCTCTCTATCCAGTAGCGTACACGCCCTCCGATTCAGCTTTTTGTTTTTTGGATCTGTATCACCCGTGTCTGCGAGATTGTTCTGTCCTGGCATCTTGATTGCTTTCTCCTTAGTCGTGCCATTCTCACTAGTTGTCATTTGATAGTAATGCTCTATATCCTGGAAAATAAATAAATATATCAGTAATACTAAGCAGCTAGTTTGCTTTTTTTGTTCGTTTGTTTGGTTGTTGTTTTTTTTTTTTTTGCAATCCAGCTGGTAAGTCACTTGACCTTCAAATGCAAGACGTTTCAATCGAACTTTTTATATTCGATTCTGCCCTGTGTACCTCTCTGTTCAGGTTAGCTTGGAAACTCTGCTTTTGTTGAAATGTTTTCCTCCCACCGGGTGCCGTTGCTGGAGCAACTGACCACCGCATAATACGATGCCGCTAGAGGTGCGGCGTAACATAGGGTAGGCGGAATATGGACGGGCGCGAAGGTAGATTCCGGAGAAAAACCATTCAGGTAGCGAGAAAAAAGAGCATATACTATTAAACGAGCCAAAAGAAACAGTTAGATCTATTCGCTTCTATTTGCCTCTATTATGTTCCTTTTCTATTCCAATTCTGCGTTCAATTGACTCTTTGGTGTAAATTTTACCTGGATTTAGCAACTCATGAGGATCCAGGGCCAGTTTAATAGTCCTCATTAATGCAATAGCATCTGAGCCAAGCTCATCCGCCAAATAATCCAATTTTCCAGCACCAACACCGTGTTCTCCTGTACAGGTTCCTTCCAGAGCAAGACCATTGTAGACGATGTTCTTGGCCACCTTCTTGACTAAATCCTTGTCCTCATCCGTGTACATAATACTAGCGTGGAAATTACCATCTCCAACGTGGCCGAGGGCAGATCCCAAGATCTTACTATCGACAATATCCTTTTTGGTGGCTAGAACAAGATCGGCCAGTTTGGACATTGGCACAGCAACGTCTGTCGAATAGACTTTACTGTTTGGAGGTGCCAATGCCAACAAACTCCAGAGAGCTTCTTTTCTAGCTGCCCAGATTTGGTGCTCTTCTTCCTTCGTTGAGGCAAAATCAAAACTACTGCTACCGTGGTTTTCGGCCAGTTTCCTGGCTTGTTCAATCTGTTCATCGACATATTTGTTAGTCCCAGAGAACTTGAAAAAAAGTGTTGGCTTTTCTTCATATTTTCTGGCAGTATAGCCTGCTTCATTCACAGCCCACATTTGAACATCATCCATCAATTCAACCGCATGCACGGGAATACCTGCTCTAATAACATCAATTGCTGTGCTAGTGGCGTCACGTACCGTGGGAAATGCGCAGGTGGCAACGGTTGTTCGTTCAGGAACGACTTCCAATTTCACAGTGATTTCAGTGATCAGGCCCAACGTTCCCTCGGAGCCAGAAAAGAGGTGATTAAGGTTATAACCGGCCGAACTCTTCCGAGGACGCTGCTTGGTCTTGAGGACTGTGCCATCTGCCAATACCACCGTCAGGTTGACAACGTGGTTGCGCATTGGGCCGTATTTAACACAATTTGTACCTGAACATGAGGTGTTAACCATTCCACCGATCTTCGCGGTTGGACCAGGATCAACTGCAAAGAACAATCCAGTTCCTTCCAATTGCTTGTTTAGATCCATCCAGCCCACCGCCGGTTGTACTGTACAATCCATATCATCAGGCCGGACTTCCAAGACCCGGTCCATGTTACTAAAATCGATACAAATTCCGCCAAACGATGCACTGAAATTCCCTTCTAAACTGGAGCCTCCAGAAAATCCGATCATCGGTAGCTTATATTTGTGGCAGACTTTTGCAATCCTTGACACTTCGTCGGTACTATTAGGATAAGCAATCGCAATTGGCATTGTTTCGCAGTTGTAAGTAGACCATTCTGAGTATCCATGGCGTTTCAAATCTTCATCATCAGTAGAAACTCCGTCCCCTCCAAGAATAAGTTTCAACTCTGGTAGAGCCTTTTCAAATTCGGCTTTACCCCCATATTTTTGTTGCACTAGCTCGCGATCAATTGATTCAGACCGCCCCTTCTCAATTACCCGAGTTAAATGAGGTTCGGGCTGCTCATAGTATTTTTTGGCTAGATAAAACGAAACCCCAGCAGCGACAATTGAGCTGGCTGCTGCAATACTGGCTGAATTAGCATTCGATGCCCCACCACTGCTGCTGCCGTTACCATTTGTACCGGCATGTCTACGAGGAACGCGAACACCGCCTCGTATTCTACAGAGTCTATTAGAAAATCTTGCAAGCATATTGAAAAGATTCTTCTGAAAATTTTTTCCTAAATTCCAGGGGAGACCTGAGAAATTGATGTTCTGGGTGTGGGAGGGCGTGTGGGGGCAGATCCGATATCGGCTAGTTCCACGGCCAAAGCGGAATAAAGCATAGATGCATGACCCCAATTCTCAGGGTGCCCCATGTAGAGTATGCACATGAGTGAGAAAAAAAAATTAATAATAATCCATTGCGGAATCGTTTCGCAATTGATGTCACTTGCAGAGACCAACAGTAACAGTAACATATCCACTCTTGTTGTAGTCTAATTAAATAAATGGTTACACGAGGCTATCCAAAAGAGCTTCAACAGCACCCTGAACGTTTCCACCACTTCTTCTAAGCGCACGAACATTGCGATCAAAATCATGGAACCCTAGCTCATTGAGCTGTCTCAACTGCGATTCATAACGTTCCTCTGGGGGTCTATTATCTTCAGGTTCCTGCTGTTGAGGCGCACCACCGCCCATCATAGCGGAAAGGAAGGAAGGATCAAGCATAGGATTGGCCCCACCCTGACCCCCAGCACCCAACAGAGCACTAAAAGGATTTTGGTTATTATTACCGGCTGAACCAGCTCCTGCATCTCCACCTGCACCAGCTCCCAACAGTGCAGCGAATGGATTTGGAGCCGCTCCTGACGAATCCCCGCTGTTATTGTTATTATTTTCTTCACCACCTGGAGCTGGGAAATTATTACCACCCGCTCCTCCTGAGCCACCAGCGCCAGACAACTGGCCCATGGCTTGTTGCATTTGAACCATCTGCCGCAACATTTGCGGATTGGTGAGCATGTTCCGGAAATGTTCCGTTTGCATCAATTCTCTGAATTGAGGCCCCATATTTCTCAACTGAGGGTTAGAATTGATCATCTGATCCACCATCTGGGGGTTAGAAAGCATCTCTCGCAACGCCTCCTGGAATTGTGGTTGCTCCATCATGGAAAGCATCGCCTCTGGATTCATTTGGCCCATGCCACCATCCGGACCAAACATGCTTGCACTGGGCAATTGAGCTAATCCAGCATATCGTGCACCTGTAAGATCGGCTAGAACATTACCAGAACCCTGCCCTGCTGCAATGTTGGATGGTACTTGAGATGCAGCTGAATTGGAGGAAGCGTTTGAAGATGGTGTGGCAGCACTTGCCGCTTGGCCAGTTGAGGGAGCTGCCCCCTTGACCAAATGAACCGTAGTGCCAGCTTTAATATTGTATGATCCGACAGTTTCATTGTCTTTTAGGACTCTGCCAGAATAAATCAGTCGTTGCCGCTCCGCAGCAATCTCAGACCGTTCGGCGATAATGGACTTCAGATCCTTGATAGTGGCCTCGGTGGAGACCTCCACCTCGAACCGTTGATCCGAAGATGATCTAGCAGAGGTTAGTACAGGTCTGTGGCTCACATAACAAAGTATACTTACTTAATAGTTACGCTGATGGTATCTGACATGTTTGGTACTTGGTCGGTCTTCGCTGGATGGAAATGGAACTTTATGGAGCATTTTGGGCTTCCCTCCCAACGGGGCCCCGACAAACAAAAAAATAAAACTCTAGACCTCTTGAACTGACATCTGTTCTAGCTCCCTCATTTAAGGTCAAATTTGATGCACCAGCAACCTCGTGTAGAGTCTTTAGTACCTACTCGGCGCAAATATGTTCACTCATAGATAAAGCAATTGGTCTCTGCCACTCAATTCAACGCCCTGAATGAGAGTTAATAAAAAGCTAGGGCGTTGTTAAATCCTCACAGCTTCGCTACATCATTGACATCCTAAACTGAGTTTAAGGGCTGGTTGCTCTCTGTGCTAAAAAGCTACGGAGTGAAAATAAGTCAAGTAGCTATATTAGTTCAAGTGATATTGTGTACACCTGATATAGTTAATTAGAAGCTTGTAGTAACGTTTCCCCAGACTTTGCATAAAAAAATCTTGACTGAATATTCAAACAGCGTGCGGTCATTGTGAAATCGCCAAAGCATTTTTTACACTATGCTTGGATAATTTGTATCAGCTAACCGAAATGCAACCACACCTGATCCTAGTCACGAGAGATCAAGAGACGATAATATTTGTAATAGGTTTGAAAACTATAGGGACCATGTTACTTGTTTTCCCGGGATGGACACTAAAGCTAAAGCAGTCCACTTTTACGATTTGTCTAATTGCAGCTTTTTACCAGTCAAACACACAACCAATTAAAATGTATGCTGTCTATGCATATATTAGAGACACTTTGCTTAGTGCAAGAAAGAAACTATACATCCACAGATCCAGCGGGGCGCTTTGAATGGTTGTGAGATTGAACAGCTCCACATTGAACTCTCTGCAGAGGTATTCAAAATGCTGAGGTGGTTTCATGCATGGTTTTTGCCCACATTGTTAGAATACCTACAATCGGCTATTTCGGTTTCACATCTATGCATTTTTTGTTCTAAGGTGGATCCGACGAGTTACAGGCCCACTCTCACGGTTTCATTTCTCGAATCTTTAAAGTGAAAATCTTTCTCAAATTGTCGTCATAGCAACCCAACTTCTTATAGAGATGTCACGCTTCGGAGCTCTGAGCACTGTTCAAGCCTTGCTATTAATCAAGCATACAACGAACTCTTATTAACGCTCATAAGCAAGGGACAGCAAGAACGGGTCTGCTGATCCCGCAAGACAAATGTTTCCGTGATGGTTTGTAACAGGCGGCCGCCTGCGGGGAATCTGGCGTATCGTAAGCGGATCCAAATGGACAAACGCGGGGACCGTTAGTGCTACTGAAGAGTAGTCTGTTATCAGCACGATTTCGACAGAATACGAGAGAATCACAGACTTTGCTTTAAAATTGGGAGTGTATCTTGAGTCCGAAAACTCGAGAGCGACGGGAATAGAGGCAGTGGTTTCGTAATTGCCATCAGGAGCCGGGATGTTCCATTGAAGTTTGGATAAATCCAGTTTGCGCTGTAGCAGAAGCGTAGTTGTCGTGTTTGTTCGCGAGCGTAACTTGTAGATTATGCTTTTAACTTGTGGAGGAGGCGGAGGCGTTGTGTTCTTGTTTTTTGGCGAAAAGTATATCGTTAGGTTGATTACGGAGCTGGTTGTGGGCGTTACTGGTAAGCTTATCGGACCCGGAACGTTCAACTGAAGAGCCCCATAGTCTTTTTTCCGCAGAATTGAACCTGAAGTTTGAAGCATTCTGGTGGTGTGGAAGTTTAGTTTGGCGTGAGAAGACAATGCGTCATGTGGTTCATTCGGGACCATTATCGTGATGTCTTCCTTCGCTTCCATAATAGATTGATCCTCCTTTATAAGGCGTGAACGAATATAGTAGACGATTTGATGGAATTCGGTGATGAACGTGGGTGGCAACTGCGGGCTGTCATTATTGTCGTTGGCCTCGCTGGTGTCCACCAGAAGGAAGGAAAAGGGGAAGCTATAGACGTAACCATATTCGAGCGTTCTGTCAGCAGGATAGGTTTCTAGTGGAATGACATGGTTAGTAATGGCCCTCCTGTGTAGGAGACGACCCATGTTGAACTCGTAGAGAACGAGGTCGACCCCAATTCCTTGGAACTTCAACCCTGTGTTCACATTTTTTGGACAAATCTCCACAGATCCATGAACCACGTCGCCTAATCCAAAGGCTCTATCAAGATATCCCTTGTTGAAGGCCAGAGAGATTTCTTTTTTGCGTCTACGAGCTGTGGTGTCTATCTGCACTTTTTTGCCCTCCACACTATAGTCTGGGAGGACGCAAATCTCCTGTTGGTACTTGGGAGGCTTGGGGAGCATTGAAGATGAAGAAAAAACGTTGGTAGGTCACTTTACATAATATATAGAACAAATACACGGTACGTGATCGCTGAAACAAATTCCGGCCGGCTGAAAGCGTGCTCTCAAACAAACGTTTCTGATCACGATCTGCAGTGAGAGCATTTGTTTGCGTTAAGCGGCTGAACCAAAAATTCGCCCATATAATAGACAATCCCCGCCCGTCTGATTATATGTCATGTGAGGGTGATGAGTGCATCCACTGTTTTCACAGACATCAAAATGCTCTCTTTCCTTATTCCGTAGATACCGAGAAGCTGTTCCATAGTTTGTGCCGATTTATTCAGGACTCAGCACCGGTCAAGATCGGCGCTGTCGGAAGTCTACTTTGTGCCCACTCAGTGGAAAATTTCACCGCCGCAACGGAAGGCTTATACTTTGAATGAGTCAGTGATTTGTTTACCACTATTATTATTATTATTCTTGTTGTTGTTCTAGTTGCGCTTTTTCTGAACGTATTCTCATTAGTACTAGTTAGCTACGATTTGTTACTCGTCAGCACCACGGGGAACTTGACCGAAACAGTCGTGTTCAACGCAGTGACGTCTACTTGGAGGTCATACACCCGGGTGGACATGCAAGTGCTAAAAGTCGGGACAATCTTGTCGCGAACACGGTCTTTGGTGGGCAGAACCACAGGTAGCGTAATCCCGGCTTCGGTCTGATTGTACGCCACTCTGTTCCACACAAAGTCATGGGTCAGCTGTAATTGTCTCTCACACACTACCTCAGATACGGTCCGAAACCCGCTCTGCCCCGGTTTGGGGATAATGTGGGTCCGTTGCGTGGACACAATTGTGTGGGATATGATTTTATAGGTAAACACAACCTCGGACGGGCTCGGCGGCTGTGACCTGGTCGTAGGAATGTAGGATAGCAGCAGGTTTAGTGTTTGGGCCTGGCAGTCATTATTGTGAAGTGATAGTTTTGGGACCCGCGTCACACTGAAGGAGAGCAGTCCAAACTGCTTCTTGAAACCGAATCTGCCGATCATATAGCTTTTTAGTGGCAGTTTTTGGGAATAAACTTGCTTATTATTGTATGCTTCCATCCTGTAGGACGGACTCAGTTTAATGTTGAGACAAATCTCACTCTGACATTCCTTTTGGTTGATAACTCTTCCTCTGACAATATAATTGATGCGGAGCACAGTGTCCTTCACGTCCACCTCTCGCTGCCAGCCGTAATCGGCCCCATAATTGGCTCCAACGTTGGAGGGCAGGAAAGTGTGGAACGGATCATGGCCCTCCCTGGTTGTGCATGCATACGGATTGGTGAATGGGATGATGAGAGAAAAGGGAAACTTATAGACCAGTCCCTTGTGCAGCTTACCGTCAATTGGATAGCTTTCAACGCCACAGACTCGATGCTGCGCCAGTGACAATCTTCGCACTAGACGGTTTTCCACCAGCCGATTCGTCCGACAGACTGATTCCACCAGCACGAGCTCAATCACCACTTTGTCGTAGTCAATGTCCTGAGAAAAGGGTCGAATGAACGCATTGCCGCTAATCATCTCCCCAACGTCATATTCCCGCTTCTGATCCATTTCTATTTCAAACAGCTTGCCCTCTAATCCGCTGTTCTCATGTACGTCAAATGTCGTACGGTATTCAGGGAGCTCCGGGCTCCCCAGAACGTCTTCTTCATATCCTGGTAACGAAGGCGACATTATGTGATTCAAGGAAGTGTGGCTCCCTCGAATCTGCTGAGGCCCCACCCTGTATATATAAGACTGCCTCTTTCTCCGCCCCGATCATATCCGACACATAAGTCTCTCAAACTCATGCCTGGTCATCAACCGACAGCCGCACATATTGACTCATCATTGAAAAAAAAAAAATTAAGACATAGAGTAACTGGATTTTGATCGAGAATTAAGGGTCTAGGTATGATTCAGAAATTGTAATGGCACGTATTGGAGTGCGGAGAATGTTGCTTCGGTATGATGATAGTGGTGTGTCGTTCCCAGGGGATATGGAGCTTTCTCGGGGATGGCGGAAACCTGTCCGCGGGTTGTGTGTCGGTTAACTATCCTTTTTTTTTTGTCTTTTCAGTGATGTTTTCTTCGACAGATAATCAGGTTATATGATTCCATTGCTGTGGTTAAAAAATATAGAAATTTATCCAAGCCTTTTCTTTTTCTTTTTCTTTTTTTCAGAAAATGAGACGGGTCGATTCAATTAGTCACAATGTTAACAGATGAAGTGGGAAAAATAGAGGCAAACCAAATATGTTCCGACTGCATGTGTTCAATTTATGACTCTTTCAGTATACATAGCGGTTGCTTTCCAACTTACCTAGGCTAGTCTCATTAGTAAACCTGATAAAGTACCTTCGAACTTCTGCTGCTTTTATAGAAAAGAATCTTGTCTATACTGCATGGCTGGTCCTGTAACTTCTGTTACTCAAGCTTGTCCAAAGTGCTTTACGTCTCTTTCCACGCGTTCACTTGTGTCTGCTCCGAAACATAATATGCATGATATTAGTAAACTTGTGATCAACAACATACACCACCTGAGTTAGTAATCGACATGTCCATACTAGCAAAAAGGCTGGTGCCAGATAGTGACTACGGATATTCTAGTCCATATCATTCAATGGTCATAATCGGTTGCAAATTTTCCAATAGCTTTCAGCCGTGCGTGCTGATCTACATGGTTGCCCTGCTGATCGTTTTAGTTAAGCCGTTGCCCAGCGCAGGATACCCCATGTGCCCGGCTTCTTTACCTCCATTAAATCTAATGAATTAATAATATATATTATCTAGCCTATGTTGTAATATCTGTCGTATTTTAGCACATAGTGTTCATCTATTCAAAATGCTGAAGCGGTATAGCAGCTGTGTTCCTTCGATATGAATCATTGGGCTTCGCTGTGACTTTCATACATTATGCCAATGACACTATTCCCATCTCAGATTTTACCAATAGCAATGCTAATCTTCTTTTAAACGTCGCGATTTCATGGAATATGACAGCGCAGTTCAATTACTTGGCTTTTCATCATACTAATAGATTACTATTATTCTTCATATTATTACTATTATTACTCAATGTCCATATCTATAATATTCATGCAATGACAGACTGTAAGTTAGACTTAGAACTGACCAAGCCAGATCGTTCACTTTCCAAATATTTCAGAAGTTGAATCACCCGGTTCTTCAAGTCATCAGATTCAAATGGCTTGACAATTGGATTAGCAGTGGCGGTTTTGTTAGATTCTTCGTGTTCAGCTTCAACTTGCTGAGCAAACACTTGGTCAAAGATGTTGACAATGTCCTCACTATAACCAATGACAGTTTCATTTCTCTTTTGAAACAAATCCAGCAAGAGTTCGAAAACCGGAGTATTCTCTTCGAAGCCATCTTGAAGTGGCAGTCTACTAATCAATACTGGCAACACTTCACCCATTGGAATCAATTCCGCGTATCGAAGAGTCATTCTAGCAACACATCCACATGCATTCGCAAGCCCTCTTTCATTACTATCATCCTCATTGTCGCCATTGTTGCCGAAGGATTTGCGTTGCTTCTTCTCGACCTTCTTGAGCAATCTCTGGAGCTTTTGTAAGATGGCCATAAAATTGGACTTGATCAAGTCCTCATTTTGACTGTAATAGCACAACAAACCGATGCCATATGCAGAGTTTGATCGAACTTCCAAATCCTTGTCATCCAACCCCTTCATGAGAACGGACAGGAATGATTCAGTCCATTCACTGCTATGAGCCCTCATACCGTTAATAACTTCAGCCAAAGCACCAACACCAGAAGCTCTTTCAGTATTACTCTTGCTGGTAGCATACTTTACAAGAGTTGGGAAAAATGTGTTCAAGATTGGACTAAACTTATCACCAAGAGCAGCAGCAAGTTGTACAATAACATCCATGGCACTGTCGGTTAAAACTTCATCATATTCAGAGCTCTCACCGGCATCTTCTTCACCATCTTGTTTGCCGTCATATTCGTAGTCGTCATCGTCAAGAGTTTGCGATGGATGGGTCTTGTTCAAGATCATCAGCAGTTCGCCGCACAATTGTTCGAGTTCCGATTCATTGCCCACAACAGTTGGCCCTGCAACCTTGATAGCTTCGGCAATGTTGTCGCAAATTACAGTGGTGACACTACGTTCATCGCATCCAGAAAGTAATTCTAAACAAGATGATCTGGACACTTCCAAAAGAGCCTTGGCCGGGTCAGTCAATTGAGTAGATCCTGGGAAACCTCCAGTCCACTCTGGATAATTCCCAATCTTATAATATGAAACAAATGATCTCCACAAAGCAACAACTGCAGCCCTCGAAATACCTTCATAAAAATGATCAACAAGTTCCACCAAGTTCTTGGTAGCTTCTTCCAAGAATGGGATGAAATCATTTTTAGTGGCCACGATAATCTCACCCAATGTGTCAGTTGCAACTTCTTTTTCAGCAGCCATAGCTGAGTTGATCTTAAACTTGGACATGAGGTCTTCTTCTTCTTCTTGACCGACCATCTCTTCATTGTCATCTTCATCGTCCAAACCAGCAAACTCATCTTGAGCAAGAGACTTTAAGATTTCTGGGACAACGTTGTTCAAGAATGGAGAAAAGTCAGACCCATAGGTTTTGGCCAAGGTACCTAAGAAGATGAATCCACATTCTCTCAATCTGCTTTGACCAGATTGAAGACAGCTGTAAGACGCCTCGACAAGTGGTTGAACATATGGAGAGAAAGACTCCTTACCAACAGCACCAGCAAGAGCACTGAGTGCGTCCAAGGTGATGCCGCAGAGAGCGACTTCGTCATCGGACATTTCTGCAGACACTCTGACAAATGGTTCAACAGCGTGGATGGTAGATTCAAAAAATGGATGATATGCGCGACCAGAAGAGAATGCTGCAGACGAAATGGCAGCCACAATGGAACTCTTCAATTGCAAGTCCTGAGTGGAATTAAGAAGTTGAAGAAGCTTTGGTGCCAGATCATTCAAATACTTATCAACGATGACTTTTCTATCCAATCCTTCCAAGATAGAATCCAAGGCCAAACAGGCATTCTTACCGATCTTCAAGCTGGTTGCAGTGTCCATGACCTTGAATACTAGAGGCAACAACACGGCATGCTCTTCGGATACAACCTCATGCAATTCGGAAGCCAGTTCAGCAAGAGCTTGTAGAGCGCCAGACTTTACATTCATGTCACTATCATTAAGGCCATCAACAACCATTGGCAAGATGAAGTTGATGTGGTTGGCGACATAATCTGGAGCACCTTCGACAGACGCGGTAATGGCCAAAAATGCAGCTCTTCTTTCAGATGGGTTTTGGGATTTGGCATATTGTGGCAAGGCTTCCATAAGGGGTCCCATGACCTGAGAGGGTGGAAGAGAGCTGGAAAGATAATCAATCAATCTCAATGCAGTAGATGACGGAGTCTCTTCGTCTTCTTCATCTTCTTGGTCGTCGTAGCCTTCTGCGACAATTTTTAGCGCTGTAGTAGTGAGAACTGGGCCCAACTTGAAGCCTTGAATCTTGTTCTTCTTAAATCTGACAGCAGTAAGAAGAAATTGAAGAGCTGGAAGTCGAGATTCATCGGACAGGTTTTGCTCAGCTGCAATGTTGTTGAGCATGAAGGTGACCAAATCTCCAATGTGCTTCGAAGTCAATGCGGGATCACACAAAAGCAAACCATTGAAAACTTCAAACACTTGTGAAATCCCCTTATCATCGTCGCTGGAGATGACCTGCTTCAGGACATCCACCATCGAAGGGATCAGGGCTCTGAACAGTTCAACTGGGTTTTTTTCAGCTGGTTGGTCAGAAATGACCGATTCAATGACTTCAGAGATACTGCCAAGACCCAACACGGTGGAGATACGAACCTGCTGGGACTCTGGGTCATTGACAGTTTGGGAAAAGAGATGAAGGACATCTACAACAGAATTGATCACTGCGCCAACAGCAGCGTCTAATAAAGTGTATAAAATGTAGACGGAGATTTCTCTTTCCGCAGCCGAAGATGACTTTGTGCCGTTATACAGGAATGGCAAGAGCTCTGGCCATTTGTTTTCTTCAACATCTAACTGCGCAATTGCAGAGATGACACGGGAAGAAGTGTGACGAGGTAACGGATCTTGTTCGGCAGCAGTGGATTTAAGCAGCGATTGCTTGATCTCTGACTTGTACTGAACAGGCAGCGCTTCGTCATCTTGCCAATACCTAGCGACCAATTTTCTAGCTTCAACACCTGACAACTGACGAATGTGCTTGTCAGAATGATTCTGCAAGATGTGAATCAAAGCCGGCAGGGTCATTGGATTAGGATAAAACTCACTCTGCAATTTAGCAGAAGCGGTCTTGACCGTAGCTGGCTGAGTAATATGTTTTAATGTTTCTTCCAAGTTCCCTATAAAAGCTTGATCCATTTTGCTTGAATGAAAAAAGGGATGAGGTTACGCTAAAGGAGAAGAAGAAGAAAAAAAAAAAAAAGTTGAAATTTCTGGCCATCAAAAAAAAAAAAAAAAAAAAAATTAAACTTTGTTGTCATGGCAACCATATTCCCGACGCGAGTCCGCCCGCGATATTGCCCCCTTGAAATAATTTTTTTAATCCTCGGTGACGTCAATTTGCAAACACACCCAGCAAAATGCAGTTGCCCAGACGGAGTGTTAGCAAACTGACCAAAAAAAGACGGACATTCGCTCCACGTGCACAAAATGTTATAGATGATATATTTAATGACGACGAATTGTACAAGTTCAATCGGTTAATTGAGCCCAACATACAGCCGTTTGCGACTCCAAAGACACCAATGGCACAAGCTGCCAACGATATAAGAGGGGTCCATTCGGTCTTTCTCGAAAATTGGTTTATTCAGGGATTACAACAATCTACCCCAATTGCGTACAAATGTGAGCATTTCAATGCTTATTACTTCCCGCCGTGGTGTGCGGTCAGTGCAGGCCGTAAATCCCGACCTGCATTAGCATCGCTCTATTTTGGCGGACAGCAGCACAATGGTGTACCTATTAAGGTTATGAATATGAAACCGAATTTAGTCCGGAAGTCCAAAAATCCGATGGATTATGCATATTGGAGGGTCTATATTACTCGAAGTTTAAAGCACGCTCTTTTCAATTCACTTGAAGCCTCCAGGTCCACCTTCCCCGACGGAACCTACCTTTTCAGATCCAAAAGGGTAGCATCGGTGTCGGAGATTCAGAGCCACGTTGACAAAATGGTTCGCCTTATCAAAACTAAAAAGGAAACGCCATGGGTTGAAAAATTGAACATGAAGTTCAATTTAGCAGCTGTGAATAAAAAACTCACAACCAGGTTTAAACCTCCTGTCCAATTATATCCGGAAGATGACTGGAAGTAGTCAGTCCCGTTCTATCACCAACTTGGATATGAAGTCTGGAACCCCCAAGACCCGTCATCGGCACAATATTTAAACGCGTGCAGGTATATACCGGTATCCTTCGGCTTAGAATAAGTAGTACAGCCGCACTCGTCGCAAACTTGTAGATTCTCTGCACCATCATCCTTCTTCGTCTCTCTGTCTTCTGAGATCTGTTTCAACAATTCCTTGTAAAGCTCAAACCCCCTCTCACTGACTTCACCATCCCTTCTCACTTGTAATGCCAAATCTTTGAAAGCATCGCGATGGTACAACGGGTCATTGACAATAGGGTGTCCAAGCATAGCAAGATGTTTCCGGATTTGATGCATTCGGCCGCTGTAAGGGACGCAACGAACTAGCGTACAATTTTCTTTAGGATCATATGATATCGCTTTGAAATTAGTCGAGCAAGGCTTAGATTTATTCACAGCAGATACCAGCCCTTCTTTACCACGGTCTTGAGAGCAATCCAAATCAAAAAGCTCAAAACCACAATCAGTATCGTCCATTTTACCCTCTACTTTAGCCAAATATTCTTTTTGAATGTTCCTGTTCCTGACCATCTGAGCAAACTTACTTGCAGCCTGAGACGTTTTACCGACAATCAATAACCCCGATGTTAATCGATCCAATCGATGGGATGCATAAACTTTATGCCCCATTTGTAACCCCAATAGTTCAGTCAAACTATTGTGTCGATAAGGTCCAGCAGGATGAACGGGTATTCCCGCTGGCTTGTTTACTGCTATTAAATCATCTTTTTCGCCCACAATCTCGATTTTCTCCGGATCTACGATAACCGGCTCATGCCAATGGATCTTATAATATAGTATATCGCCTTGTTTAACCCTAGTAGTGCTCAATTCCTTCTCTCCTAAAATTTTAATCTCATCAGTCCGTGTTCGTCGATTCCTAATTAAGTAAACCCGACCATCGCGAATTGCCTCTAAGTGTTGCTGAGCGGTTTGTGACCGGAACTCTGTAGTGATTATTTCCGGAACCGTTCGTTCTAACCATCTTCGTTTACAGTTAATCACGCTTTCGTAATAGTATGGTTCGAGCTTCCGAAATTTCATGTCGTCGCTGGCAAGAACACAAAATTTCTTCCAATTCCGAGCCGCACAGCTTTTATTAATAGAGGGCAAAACAAAAAAGTCGGTAGATTCGATTAGCTCCCATTCAACAGCCCATATTAGTTGAAATAAAGGATAGTTACATATACATTTCTGACATATTGTTGGATAGTATTTATACCATTGATCGTTCGCTGTAAAAAGAAATTTTTTTTTTTTTTTTTTTTTTTTCATTCAATTGATTTATTCCATTAAATACCAAACTATAGAACACAAGTAATTTGACATATTCAACTTCATCATAGACACCAATTGATAACAAAAGGAGAACTCTGGAAACCAGAGAAAAACTCCTGTGATTTTTTTTTTTTTTCCATTGATTTTTCCTAATCGCCCGGACCGAAACATATATGGCTTGAGCCGCACGGAATTATCGTCAGGGCGATTGGTGTAGTGGTTATCATACTTGCCTTCCAAGCAGGTGACAGGGGTTCGATTCTCCTATCGCTCAGTATAAACGGAATCCCAACGTTTAATTTGGTTACAACCTAGCTGCATGTGCATATTGCAATTCAACTATATTAATAGCTAGCGCTAGCTATATGCATAATTATTCGCGCGCGCCGGTATGCGCAGCTGTATATACATGCAATTCATCATGATATTGCAATTGGGACGAATTATATATATATAGGGCCGGCCTGAGTACCGGTACCGGTACCGATATATATATACGGAGCTCGAGCTCGAGTCGAGCTCGAGCTAGCTATTTTATATATAGTACGTATACTATATACTAGTGCACGTGCACAGTGCAGTGCAGTTGGATCTTTTTGCAAATTGTCCCAAATTTTGGTGGGAAATTAAATTGCACGTTGCACGCTAGCGCTGTTAACGTTAATTCACTGTTGGAACCTTTTTCCCAATTTTTTGGTGGGAAAATCAAAATTTTGAAAAAATCCACTTTTTTTCCGCGCTTTTTTGTTAGGAGAATGCACAGCCGTTCACAAATCACCCAAATTTTTGAAAAAAATTTCACTAAGTCGAAAACAAAAATGTCTTTAAAGCGAAATAACCACTATAATTTTTTTTTAATTGAAAA